>SRLM01000502.1:70278-116994 GCA_015708895.1 Populus ilicifolia | reverse complement strand
CTGAGCTATGAAAGGAACTTGATTTGTTGTTAACATAAGTTATAATCATGAATGCTTGATGAAATTTACAAGTATTAGCATTAATTGAATAAGATGACTAATGTAATCATGTTAACAATCTATAATCTGATTGGAACCTCCTTTATGTGTGGTTTCCAATTGAACAATACGAGTTTATACTATACTTGTTTGACATACCATTAGTGGAACCTCTAACATTGACATTTATTATTATCATTGTTTATCTTTAATTTAATATTCTATCTCCAAGTTCTCATCATCATCATCATCTTCTTCTCTTTCTTTATTATTATTATTACTACTACTACTAGTATTATTATTATTATTATTATTATTATTATTATTATTATTATTATTCTTGTTGTTGTTGTTGTTGTTATTACTATTATTGTTGTTATTGTTGTTGTTGTATTGTTGATATTTATAATTTATACAATAACCTCCCAGTGATTCGACCTCGGTCTTGCCGGGTTATTTATTACTTCGACACTCCTGCACTTGGGAGAAGATATCAATCTTTTCATCGTGTCAATAACAAATGCCTCCTTTTATAGGCCAAAATTGAGAATTATTGATTTGTTGACTAATTATTGAGTGGGTGGCCACATCTTAATTTGGTGATAATTCTTATCTTCTTGTATGAACAAAACGTTATTATTAACATCAAAATTTAAACAGACTTAATCATGAAAGTTCTAGAAATTGTCTCAATTTTCTAAAAAAAAAAATTAAGGTTATTTAGACTTCTAGAACTCAATATATGGGTTAAACACTGAATAATATCCAGGTTGTAAGACAGATTCAAACTTCTCCATTGTTGCTAAGATTTGGACTTCCAAATAGCATAATTGAATCTTGTATTCTCATAAATATTTTAGGCCTATGTCTTAGCTTTCTAGCCACATAAACCAAATTGAAATGCAAGATCTACAGCTCTAGATATGACCTAATGACTAAATAGTGTTCTAATTTGAACTGAACCAACATCTCTTTCTAAGCTTCACCCTTTCTTTGTCTTTTTAATTTTAGTAGTTGAACTCATCAATCAATCCTTTGATTTATATGATAGGCCAGCATTTAAGTTGAATATTTACCATAAATTAAAGGTATCTTATAGTATCAGACTTGTTATTATAAAATATATTTTAGTTAAGGAGTTATTGATACTTCAAATGCAAAATACTGATATAAAACTTTGATAAAAATACACTTTTAAGAACTAATCACTAACTCTTTGACATTCTTCCCTATCGATATTGAGCTTAACTATCTTTGTATTTAGTTGTACATCAAAGATCTTGATGTGGTCTTGCCACTCCTTGAATTGCTCTTTCATTTTCGCCACCTCTTCTTCCTGAAACATTAGCTCACATTAAATTGTATAGACCTGGTCTCTCAAGGTGTTTAGTTTATTATGGTATTCATTTATGTCTGACTTAATTGCCCTTCTTACTTTGTTTTCATCCCTTATATTGAGCTCTTGATCATTTTTTTTCTTTAATAATCAAATTAGCTAATATATTATTCTCTTTTTCAACTTCCAATCTCATTCTATTATGATCCTTTTTTTTTCTCTAAAGAAACTAGTAACTCTTGTCTGCATGTCTCCTACCTTTAGAGGTCTTTCATGTATTCACCAACTTTTTTTCCAACATCATGTGTTTGTTCACCATGTCATTATATTTGACCATTATTTCTTTTAATTGTTCCTGAATTCCATACAATATTTTTTTAAACTACTTATTTGTCTTTTGGTGGTTCTTTTCTTTATCCAAATCCTGTAGTAATCCAACTATCCGCTCATCTTTAATTCAGAAAGGCCTTCATCTTTTCTTTTTTCAAAGGTTGGTTTTCTAAAAATTTATGTTGACTCTTATTATTATTCAACTTAAACCTCAGCTTATCTAATTCACCTGATAAATCTTTTTTATTAATTATTTTTTCCTCTTAGGTTCCATAATGGTGGGTGATCCTTCTTTACTGACTAATATTTGATTGTATTCTAATGCTTCTAAACACCATGAATAATTCATCATTCCTTCAAACTATATAATTAGGATTGGTTGAGGATTCTCTTTATTGTTCCTTTCTATAAACTAGAATAAGATGCCTTTAATTACATCTAATGACATCTAGTTCAACTAAAAAATTAGCCTATTTGAACAAGAACTAGTATACTTGGTTAATCCCATATCCTGTGCATGTACTAAATGCCTCTAAACTGCCTTGCTACCAGTAAAGGTCAATAACTAATGTAACCAATTAAAACAATCATTGGAACCCATGTTTTATCAATGAAACTTATAAGATAATACAAATTGTCTACCTAATAGGATTTCCACCTGAAATTACTTAGAGCTAGTGCTTGGTATTTTTTTTTACCAATGCTTTCTCATTATTCCATTCATCACTCAAAATCAGCCTAAAAGGTCTTATGTTGAACTACTAAAAATTATTGAAAATTTCTCTAGGTGTCTCCAAGTGATTGATTATTTGTATAAATAGTAGAGGAACACAATACCATATAGCTTCCTTTCCATGCTATCTATAATGGTTTAGGGATAAAAGAGTTTCAATCATGATGACATGACGAAACAATTGATGTTTTCTCTCAAGTGTTGGAGTAATAAATAACCCGGCAAGACCATAATCGAACCATAGAAAGGTTAATTGTATAAATTATATATAACAATAATATAACAACGATAATAGTAACAATAATAATAACAATAATAATAGTAGTAGTAGTAGTAGTAGTAGTAGCAGTAGCAGCAGTGATAGTAATAATAAAGAAGAAGAAGAAGTTGATGAGAATTTTGAGATGGAAGATTAATGTAAGGATTAAACAATGATAGCAACAAATATTAAGATTAAAGGATCCACTAATGATATGTCAAACAGTAGTAGTATAAACTCTTATTATTCAATTGGATACCACACACAAAAAAGGTTCAAATTAGATTATAAATTATTAACATGATTACATTAGTTATCTTATTCGATTAATGTTAATACTTGTAAATCTCGTCAAGCATTTATGATTATAACTTATGTTAACAACAAGTCAAATTCCTTTCATAACTCAGGTATCGGTTATACCATACAATATGGGTTATAAAAGTACCAAGCATTTGTTGTACCAAGTGTTATACAACACAAATCTAGATTAACTATTTAACAACCAAAGTATTAAAAGTGAACAAAATAACAAATACAAAACATATTAATATTAAACATTAAAGTTCATATTAAGTTTACACTATAGTTATTCTTACACCATTAGTGTAATATTTTCACATTAACATAATAAACTTAGATAAACATAATGAAAGAGAGAAAGATAAATAAATAATATAAGAACATAAATAAAATAAAAGTTAACTAAGCAAAGGAAATGAAATGAAAGGCATAAACAAGATATTAATGAAAGTAAAAATTAACATTATAAAAATACAAAAAGAGAAAGCAAGAGTATGATCTTGATCTGGAAACCAAGATGCCTAAATACATGACAAATGCCTCCTTTTATAGAGAAAAATTAGGAACTATTGATTTGATGATTAATTATTGAGTGGGTGGCCAACTCTTAACTTGGTGACAATTCTTATCTTTTTATCTGCCCAAAATGTCATTAATAACTCCAGAATTTGAACTAGACCTCCACATGAAAGTTGTAGGAAATTATCTCAACTTTCTAGGAAAAAAATGAGATTATTTGGAGTTTAAGAACTTAAGATATAGGCTAAACACTGAACAGTGTCGAGGCTACAAGACAGATTCAAACTTCTTCTTTGTTGATATAATTTGGACTTCAATATGGCCTTTTTAAATCTTAGACTCCTATGAAAGTTATAGGCCTATATCTTAACTTTCCATCCATATAAAGTAGACCTAAATTTGAGATCAATAACTCCATATATGACCCAATTAATAAACAATATTTTAGTTTAGACTACACCAGCATCTCTTTTCTAAGTTTGGTCATTTCTTTATCCTTTTAATTTTAGTACTTAAACTTATCAATCAATCTTTTTGTTTATGTGATAGGCTTGCATATAAGATGAACATTTACCACTAGTTAAAGGTATCTTATATTATTATATATGTTATTATAAAATATGCTTTAGTTAAGGAGTTATTGATACTTCAAGTGCAACATAATGATATAAAACCTTAATGAAAATGCATTTTTAAGTATTAATCATGATTCTCTTATATTTCCTCTCAAACAAAGTCTCATCTATATATCCTAAGATTGACACAAGCTTCTTTATATTATCTATGAAGTAATGTACTTTGATCATATATAGTAGTTCCCTAACCTCAGTTTATAGGCAATCTTTTCAACAAATTGCATCTTCTCAAATCTTTCCCTATACTTAAACAAAATCATGAAAGTCATGCTCTTAGATTTAAAAAAAAAATACTTGTAGAGTTAAGGATTTTAATCAAATTTGTCCTAATGCAAAATAAATTATTAAGGAGTCTACACCTTAAAGGTAGGTTTTAAGTTATTACATGAAGGGTAAGTTCATTATCCGGTCTCAAAAGAGTCCATGATCTACCTAGTAACTATCTTTTGTGAATATATGAAAGTAGTGTAGAGATTTACAATGAATGATTAAGGAACAACATGACCACTAATACCAAGTAAACACTAGGTCATAATTGAATTTTTCACGAATCTGAACCCCATTAAAAGTCATAAGGTAGACTACTACTTCTCACCTAATCTAGAATTGGGTTTATTCAAAAAAGTAAAATACATAAAGACATTAATTGGTACCTAATATACTTATGCATCATAAGTATATAAAAATACATGTTAAAATTAAATTAAACAGACCAACAAAAATAAACAGGTAAATAATTAAACAAGCAAAGCTTATTCCAACCAAACAAGTCCTTAGTGGAGTTATTATCATGTCATGGCATGCACAATGTCGAATGACAAAGTTTCCTTTTGGAAATAGGGTGTTTAGATATGATTATAAAAATTATGACTAGAGTGTTTAGGACTCATCACCTAGCATTATGATCATTAAAAAACCTATTAGTTTGTGAGAGTCTACATAAAGGGACTAGTTGTGAAAGGGAAAGATGTGTTACCCCTAGTGTACTCTACCTATAGTAAGTTGCATTATTGATAGATAGTTAATCTAATGCATATTTTTATTCGCTACCCTTATCTAAGGTTTAAAATAGATCTCTTTTCATAAGAAAATCTTTACCTAAGTAGGTTAAATCCTAATTGTTTTAAGGCCCTAATTTTAGCATTGTATTTATTTTTTATTTTGTATATTTAATACTCAAAGGTATACTTTATATTGTTATTTTATACTCCTAAATACTAAACTCTACATCTAAATTTTAACACTACGAATAATAAACTAATTGTTGTGGGTTTTTGATATTTTAGTCAAATTATAATAGATAATCATAAACTAATTATGATATCCATTTTATATTTTAACAATATGATAAAAATATGACTTTATCTTTTAGAAAACAAGCATGAAAAACCTTTAAGATTTGGTCATATGCATAAAACCAAAACTTATTTTTTGTATTTTTAAAATGAGTCCTTTTTTATTTTTATTTTTTGAAATTTCAAAAAGAAACTAAGTATTTTTAATATCGGGTCCATAGCTTTAAGGAAAAATACTTAGGGTGTGTTTACTAAACACGTATTTAACATAAAATTAAAGGCATTAAAAATGTTTTAAGAGCATATTTGGCAAACATGCTTTTAAAAACCAAACAAGGGCTTATTCTTTAAGGAAAAACATGGTGGGCTAAACACTCCTTTAAAGAAAAACATGGAATAAGACAAAGATGGTTTTGTCTAGTATCTATGAAAAATAAAGAAAGAGTGGTGGTTGTGTTCTTCCCTTTTAAAAAACAAAAGAAAAGGTAGAGCAGATGCATAGGAAGGTTTGTGCTTTAACTCTCCTCCTTTTCTCAATGGATTTCACCATTATTTATAAGGTATGAAAGAAGAGTATAGGGTGTTTATCTAGCATGAATCATAATCTTTAATTCAAATTGAAAGGATCTCAATTATTGGTCAAANTATATATATATTACTTATATTGACCAAAATGATATTGTTTTGATCTAAAAGATATTATTTAGGTCAAAACAAATTGTTATATTTAAATGAAACAACGCCTTTTTTGGCGTTTAGGGTTAATTTAGGTTTAAAAAATTTTCATATTTCAATTTTAGCCTTCAATCTACTTATTTATTCAATTAAGTCCTTAATTGAATTTTGATTTTAAGAATGAATTCAACTTCACCCCTATTAAATACTAAAATGACCCTATAAGTTTATCATCCTTTGCAATTTGATCCTTGGTCTTAGATATTTTTTATTTCATCCTTGAGTGACCTTCAAACTTCTAATTTCTTTAATTCTATCCTTGGTTTCGCTTAATTGGGTCTTTAAATTCATGCTTTTTTTCCAAACAAATCCTTGGTCTCGAATTTCTTCAGTTTGAACCTTAATTGACCCTCTAAACTTTGATTTTCTTGCAATTTCAACACTAATTATGTAATTGAGTTTGAAAAAAAAATTGATCCTTTTAAATTCTAATCTTCTTAATTAAGATCAAATTAAGTTTTTAAACTTAATTATTTTACAAATTAAGTCTCTAATGAAATTAATTTGACCTAAATTAATCGTAAAATTTAATTAAACCATTAATTGGGCTCATCATTAAATTAAATTGGCCTATTTAAAACCTATTTAAGTCCTTAGAATTAATTTTTATGCAAATTTCTCCAATAATTATTTGATTTAAACTTGAATGTATGGTTTCTTTCAATCTTGGGTACAATGGGGAACAATTGAGCTCCTAAATTTATCTAAAATTTCAAAATTTAAAACCCTTCTAAGACTGTTATTGCCATGTTGCTAATTTTTTTTATTATTTTTTTTAATTTTTAATTTTTATTAAAAAAAGGGTAACTTGAAGGGAAACCTAAAATTAGGCTTTGACAAACCTCATATAGGTTTTTATTTTTCTATTAAAAGTGAATAATAAATTATTATCCCTGATAATATTTTGGATATTAACCCTTTTGTAGGTATTTTATCCTTGTATTAAAAATAAATTATATATTTGTTTGCTAAAAATAACTTTGTAATATTTTTAAAAATATAGGCCAAACTCCTTAAGATTTTACAAAGTTATTATAAAATTCATTTAACATGAATTTTTAAGATTTTTGGCTACATGCAATTAAAACAGTTGATTAAAATATGTATCCTTTCTTTCTATTTATATTTTTTTTACCATTTATTTAACATAACATAAAGTAAAATGTAAACCATATTTTTATACCATTAATTAGTCATATGCCCTTCAATCTTTCCAAACCATCAAAAATTAAAAATTAACAATAAATGAAACATATATTAAACATCTAAAATTTGTAAAATGGATATTTTTAAGGTTGAAAATAATCTAGAGTTGCTAAAAACTAAAAAATCACACTAGAAGATTCTAAGATTACAAGAATAGTGGTGGTACATGTGCTTCAAGAGCCTTCAATATTGCCAACATGTGGAACCACATATCATCACTATTAAGAAAGGAAATCTAGTGGATCGAGAGCTTTTTCATCTTGTTTTTCTTCTTATAATGACAGTGCCTCTAATTGTTACCTATGTGAAAAAAAGAAACTCATACATAAAAATTTTAGTTTGTTTCCTTTCTTTTCTCCAAGATCTAACTTCTCTCTGTAGGTTCTTGTTTTTTATAATAGGTTTGGTTACTCATTAGTAGTAAGTTGTTGTTGGTGATAGTTTAGAGGCTATGATATTATAGCAACTCCAAATTATTTTCAACTTTAAAAAGATCCATTTTACAAAACATCTCAATATAAAATAAAGTCTTCAAAACCATGTTTTATAATGAGATGTTTTGTAAAAACTCAATCAAATTGTGTCTTTCATAGTCTAATCTTTGCATTGAAATCAAGAAATGTTTTGTTATGAAAATGGTATTAGGTATTTTTATTATTGTCTAGAAATGATCAAACCCTAAGGTGTGTTATGAAAGATACCAAGATGTTATCCTTATCCTTTTTATACTTATAAAATTTATCATTGTAATTGATTTCATGGCTCTGTTAAAAAATATTATGATGAAATTAGTTAATGTAAAAATCCCTTTGCTAAAATAATCTTGAAAAATAAATTTTCTTTTTTATTTCAAAAATAATTTGATATTTGATATGCGAATCATTCAAGCAATTTCTATTTTGAGGTGACCAAATAATTTTGAACCAAGAAATGAGAAAAAAAAAAAAGAGTGCTAACATCCCTTGGCTCTTAGGCCATATTTTAGTTATATGCATGATGACATGTAGTTAGATTTGCTAGTTATTGATTCAAGAAAACATAATTCTTTTGCAAAAATTTCAAACCATTACACTAAATGAATACAAAATTTATTAGTTCCAATCATTTGCATTGAAATGATGAAATGTCATCTTTTTTATTCCTTAATATTTTAAAAATATATTACTTATGGTCTCTATTTAAACTTAAATGAGTTTTTCTTTATAAAAATTATGTTTATAATCACACCTCGTACTAGGGGCAAATAAAAATTTCAAATATCAATAGTTTATCTTAATCAATATCATACCTTTAAACTAAGAGATAGATATAAATTCAGATGTCAAAGACTGAGGAAATGCCATGAAAAATTCAAAGAGCCAAAAAAATCAAAATGTCAGGGGGCATGTTCAAATAGAAATAACAAATATTACCAAGTCAAGGTTAAAACAAAATAAGAATACCCCATCAAAACAAAATAAAAGGGTAAATCAAAGCAATACAATGAAAGAAAAGGAAGATATTATGATAATAATCCTAAGTTTGTACAACCTTAAAATAATTTTTAAACATATAATCTCTTTTTTTATATATAGTCAAAAGTCATAATACATTACATGTCTTTAAAATTCTTTTCAAATCAAGTAAATAAGTAATTTGAATCAATAAATGATGTTTTCAAAATGTGAAAGAAGTTTTTTATAAAATTCCTGACATTGCGAACAAAACTACTTATTATTATTTGTACTAACAAAATAAGTGTTAAAGATAAGACATTTTTTTTTTCAAATAAAATCTCAAGTTTTTACTCAAGTCTTATTATAATCCAATTTTTACCTCTATTTTTTTATATTTTGAGAAAAATAGAAAAATACAAAAAAAAATATGTATTTTCAATAAATTTAGTTAATTTTATAGATTTTGTTATTTTCATTATTTTTATAATAATAAAATAATAAAATATATTTAGGGTCAAAATTAGATCAATAATTTAGTATCATAGGTCAAAATGAGGTTTAAGAATTTTTAGGCCAAAATTGAGATTTGAATTGAAAAAAATAACTTAATTTAATTTAATTTAGCTAAGAGTGGAAGAAGTTTGAAGTCAAAGGATGATTTTGAATCAAATAATCAAGTTAAGAGTCAATTAGAAAGGTTTAATTGAAAAGATAATTTAAAATTGTAAATCAATTTGATTTAAAAGTTAAGATTGGAAGAGCAGAGATGATTTTGCAATAAATGGTTAAATTTGAAGGAATAAATCGATTCAATTAGAAAAATGAGATTAATGGATTTTGAGAAATTAAAGACTAAATTAAAATTAAAAATATCAATTAATTTAAATTAGGGTTTAAATTGAAAGAATTTCAAAATTAAAAATCTTAATTAAATGAAATAGGAAAAAAAACCCAAAATTCAAGGACTGATATGAAAAGGAAAGAACATTTTGAGGACCAATCTACATAACTTCATACCAGTCCTATTTTTTAAATCCAGTCAATTCAGTCAATTTATCCAATTCAGTCCTACATTTTAGTCCAATTGTTCTTAATGGATTCATTTTAGTCCAATTAAACTCCAAAATCCAGCAATTAATTTCAGATTTTTTATTGCAATCCCAAGCAATTAATCCAGCCTCGGGACGAACAAAAGAAAGGAACCAGAAGGAGACCTCTCCGCCTCAATCTCTCAAATTCCAATCCCAGCGACAATCACCATACACACAACCTGCAAAAAAACCACTGAACCACGAAATCAACCACAGCACAGACTTATGGCTCTCTTCTCCATGCCACTGCAACAAAATCATAGCCTTCATTCCCATCTACAAACCAGAACCAGAAGTTTCATTCCCATGTCCACGGCATTGACCACGGCACCTTCCCTGTCTCCCACATAAGGACACCTCAACAATAAAACACTACCCACTGCCCCTTCCTTTACCCAATTCCTTTTCATACAAAAAACACCATCATTGTCTTTTCACACCAATCCCTCTCCCATTTACCCGTAGCTTTCACCGTCCTTCACCGTCCCAGACACAAGCTTCAGCAAGATTCAACCTAGAGCAACAAACAAACACCTGCCTTTTATCCACCAACCGTAACCCAACCACAACCACCAACAGCCTTCCATTCACCAGGAAGAACACTGGAGAGGAAACCGAGAAAACCCAAACCAAAACACCATCTGCAAAATTTTCTTCTCTCTATATCAATGACACCCAACACTGGAAAATCATCCAGTCACCCTCCATCGGCCTTCCCTCACATATTACCATCCAGCATGCTCGCCCAAACCGCGAACAACTAACCCACACCAGCATCAACCGAAGACCTTCTCATCATCCCAGTAAAAATTGTCACTTTCACCTCCAGCCCTGCACCGTGGCCATCTGAAGCTCCCACCATACATGGTCATGCCACCACTGGTAACCCCACAATAGTATTTCTTCTCCTTCCTCACCACAGACCCGTCAGCCTAATAGCCACATCAAACTGTTTCTCCCCTTCCAAACAAAAATCAAAATCATTCCCAGCCTCTCAACCGTCATCCAGCAGAAACCTCCCTTACAACCTCTCCCACTCTCGGTCACAACCAACCACGCCCCACCAATGGCAGCCTAACTCTCTTCATCCCCAACCTGCGAAAGCTTCTCTTGGTCAAACACACGGGAGAAAAACCATATTCCTTCTAAAAGAAGCCCCAAATCTGTTTGACTTTCACTGCCTTTTGTTTCTTTCGCCTGCAGGTTATTAATTAGGCGCGTGATGATAACGTTATTATTAGGAAGCGAGTGTAGAACACGCGTTCCACGTGATCCAATGTTATTTTGCCAGCAATCTCTGCTGTTTTCCCACGTCAATTTTAAACCCGAATGAAATTTTGTCATGGCTTTAAATTTGATGTTTTTGTTTTATTATTATCGTGAAAGTCCAGTTTTTTATTATTGGTAGTGACATTCTCATAAAAAATAAGCAAAAAATATAATGATAAATAATAAAATAACATCAAATTTATGTGAAGAATTATTTGGAGTGCATTGCGCCAATTCTTTTCAAAAATCTTTTTGTATATTCTATCATTATAAAAAAAATCATTTCTACATATTCTATCCTTGCAAAAAATAAAAAAGCATGCTTTTCTAGTTTGTTAAAAAAAAAAGTCAATTTTTGTATATATATTTTAGCACTTGAAAAAAAAACTTTTTAGCATTTTTCATAAAAAAAATAAAGAATTTACATTTATATTTAGATTTAATATTATATTTATTAAATTTATTAAGACTTACTTAAATAAATGGACTCATTCACATACAAAGAAGTAAAAATCTATGTTTTTTTTAAACAAAAATGACAAGAATTCAAAATTTACTAGGTTTTTGAAAGAAAAACGCTAATGGTAATTTTTTTAATAGCCATAACAAAATCTTTATCTTAAAAAAAAATACAAAAATATGTTTTGTCTCTAGACTTGACCCTAAGGTTATGGTTCATTTTACTAGGGTGAATTGATTTTAACAATTATATAGACCAATAGTTAGAAAACATAACAACACTTTAATTTATATCAGGCAGATAAACAATGTATTTTATCTTAGATATGATACATTATTTTTCTATATAATAAGTCTCTTTATCTATACTCTAAAACAAGTTAGGGTTTCTAATAACTAAAACACTAAGTAGGGACTCTATCTTCTTCTCTTTTTTTTTACTAATAAGGATAAGATTCTAATCTGAGAGGATAATCGTTGCAATGCTACACACATACGATAATTATCTTCATAGAAATGAAGGCACTTATTCAGTTTGAAGAAGGCAACTTTTGCTTATCCTTTAGTATTAGTGCTACGGAACTTAACAACCCTCTCATATTATAATTGTTCCTGTTAGGAACCTCTTTGAAAAAGAAAGTTCAACATCTCCTCAACCATCTATAATGTTATTGCTTCATACTCCTAACCATAAAAGGTAGAATTGAATACTTTTTCACTTTATAGTGAATAGAACAGAAAAAATAAACATGTTTTAATGACCTTATTGGAAGCTAACTCATTAGTACTTAAAAGTGTATTTTTTTATCAAGGTATTATATCATAATTTTGAACTTGAAATATCAATAACTCTTTAACTAAAGCATATTTTATAATAACATATCTAATAATATAAGATACCTTTAATTTATGGTAAACGCTTATTTTAAATGCAGGTCTATCACATAAATAAAATGATTGATTGATAAATTTAAGAACTGAAATTGAAAGGACAAAGAGATGGCCAAACTTAGAAAAGATATGCTAGTACAGTCCAAACTAGAACACTGTTTGGTAATTAGGTCATATCTGAAGCTGTAGATCTCATATTTAAGTCTACTTTATATGGATGGAAATGTAAGATATAGGGCTACAACTTTCATAGGAGCCCAAGACTTAAAAAGGCTATTTTCAAGTCCAAATTACAGCAATAACAAACAAGTCTGAATCTCTCCTACAGCCCAAGCAATGTTCAGTGTTTGACCCATATCTTAAGTTCTAAAAGTCCAAATGACCTTAATGTTTTACACAAGAAAGCTAAGATAATTTCCTACAACTTTCATGCTTTCAAGTGGTTCCAATTTTGATGTTATCAATGACATTTTAGGTAGACAAGAGAAGATAAGAATTGTCACCAAGTCAAGAGTTGGTCACCCACACATCATTAGTCATCAAATCAATAGTTCTAAATTTTGGCCTATAAAAGGATGCATTTGCCATGTATTTAGACATCTTGATTTCTAGATCAAGATCATACTCTTGCTTTTTCACTTTGTATTTTTTGTAATGTTTATGCTTTGTTTTCATTAATATCAAGTTTATACCTTTCATTTCCTTTTATTTATTTAGTTAACTTTTATCTTATTTATGTTCTTATTTTATTTATTTATTTTTCTTTCTTTTATTATGTTTAGTCAAGTTTATTATGTCAAGGTGAAAAGATTACACTAATGGTGTAAGAATAAGTATAGTGTAAACTTAATATAGACTTTAATGTTTGATACTAACATGTTTTGTATTTGTTATCTTGTTCACTCTTTAATACTTTGCTTGTTAAATGACTAATCTAGATTTATGTTGTATGACACTTGGTACAACAAATACTTGGCACTCTCATAACTCATACTGTATAGTATAACCGACACCTAAGCTATGAAAGGAACTTGATTTGTTGTTAACATAAATTATAATCATGAATACCTAACGAGATTTACAAGTATTAACATTAATCGAATAAGATAACTAATATGATCATATTAACAATTTATAATCTGATTGAAACCTTCTTTGTATGTGATTTCCAATTGAATATTAAGAGTTTATACTATACTTGTTTGACATACCATTAGTGGAACCTCTAACCTTGACATTTATTATTGTTATTATTGTTTAATCCTTACATTAATATTTCATATCAAAGTTCTCATCATCTTCTTCTTCTCCTCCTTCTTTTTCTTTACTACTACTACTATTATTGCTATTATCATTGTTATTGTTATTGTTATTAGTGTTGTATTATTATCATTTATAATTTATATAATTAATCTCCATGTCGTTCAACCCCGGTCTTACCAGGTTATTTATTACTTCGACACTCTTGTATTTGGAAGAAGACATCAATCTTTTAATCGTGTCACTAACCCTTCTTTAAAGGGATATAATGTCATTCTTATATTAAGCATGTTTAAAAGCATATTATAAATCGTCCGAGACTTGAAGGTTTAGGATAAAGCTTTATATACAGGTAAAGCTTCATATAAGTACTCTTCACCATTTATTTTTCAAATACTACTTTTTTGTTTTTTTATAAAATGACAATTGTAGACTTTGCAAATTCAATCCCTCATTTCCAAGCATTGAGAGGCCGAGTATAAGAAAATGATTTAGGCCTTTGTTGTTTTCAAAAATAACCTTAAAGCTTTTTGAGACAAGAAAGATATATATGTATAGTTAAAAAGCCAACTTCATAACTCTTAAAATTTCTATGAGAAAGTCTTGTAATAAAAAGATACCTAGGCAATACGAATTGAGGTCTGTAGGCGGAGCATTAAAAAGGTTAATCAAGATATTTTCAATTACTAGTTAGAAGTGAAGGAGCTAGAGCTAACCTTATTATAGGCTCAAGTGAAGTGAATAGGGCCTATATTGAGACCAATAATGCTCGAGTTAAAAACTTTTAAATGAGATCTCTTAAAGACTTTCTTGAAGAATTCTTAGCCCTATACAGGGGGATTAATTCTATATTAATCATCTTAAATGATAACTTGGTAGGCCTAATGAGTGAACTCTATTTCTTCAATCTATCTCGAAGGGTGAATGTAGATTTCTTAAAAATATTCTCTCTTATAAAAGTTTTAGAATTTAGAAAACTTTATTCGAGGTGTGTGAGTGTAGCTACTCAGGATGAGGAAGCCTTTAGAAGAGGCAAACATGGAGAGCATCTTATGAAGGTGGTGGATTTAAATGTAGATCCTTTAATGCAATAAAGAAAGCATTTTTAAAAGAAAATGGAGATGGTTGTTGCGGAGGCTATTATAAAGGAAAAAAGGCAGCTTTCAAATGATGTGAAAATAGTTATGAAGACCCTTACAAAGTAAGATTGTGTTAAAACAACATATATTTTAATATCAATGTTACTAGCATTATAGTAAAAAGAAGATCTAACTTGGAAATAGTTAAAGAAAACTTGATAGTAAAGAGCCCTCAAGTAGAAATAGAAGAATGATGTTACTAAAATAATTATTATAATTTTAAGCTGATCATATGAGTTTCTATTGATGTGTACCAAATATTGTCCCAATTTAGGATTATTTTATCTCATTTATCTTGTTATTAACATTATTTTTCACTAATAGTTTTTAGTTTTATAGCATTATATTTTTAGTTGTGGTGATTTTTTAGGGATTAATAACCTAATTAGAGAATTTAAAGTTTCCTTAAATGTTGTAAAAAAAGATGGGCCTTTTATCTAATGGTGTAAGATAATTAATTGATATTTTATGATATGACCTATATATAGGGTGTAAGGTGGTGTCCCCTACATTAGCTAAGATTATCTTGTCTATGAAGATGTTAGTGATATATATAAGCGAGGTTATTCATTAAGTGCTTAAAAATTTATATCTGATGGTGTTTGTTCTATAGACTAGGCATGAAGGTTGTGGATTTCCTTGTAGAAAATCGGCCTGTTTAAGTAAGGTAACCTTTTTCTTGAGAAATATATCATTTTTAGGTTGATTTGTCCCTTTGTTCTATAAAATAGGCAATTATTGTTATTCTTGCGTTATGTTTAAGACTTTTTTATTAGAGTTCATCTACTCGTTCAATTTTTTCTCATTGTATAGGATAAACAGTATATAAAAAAAGACTTAGTGTCCTATTTTAGGGATAATTATTTGATATAATTAATGTTATCGAGAAATGTTGAATCATTTAGTATGAAGAAGTGTGATTAGGTGGGCTAGGTATGGGTAAGTTGTAAAATGACTTAGTTAAATTAAGCCTATCTTGATGATTTCATCACATTAAATGATTAAATGATAACCATAGGGTTGATTTTTTTTATCAAAATAGTATATAAAGTTTGAATGTAGAAGTTTCGAGCCCAACTCTTATAAGGATTGGACTAGGAATTAAAATAAATTAAAGCATGTGGAAAAGTACCATAACTTCTTCTTTTTTATAAAATATTATGGATTGTTATAATATCTCCATTTATTGTTTTTTTTCCTTGAACATGTTTTTTTTCTTTTCCTTTCCTTTTTTTTGTTATGATTTTTTTCAAAATTATTTTTGTTAAATTTTCCTTTTTATTTTGTCTCTTTTAAAGTTAGCATGATTTATAAGTTTGTCAAAATAACTCAGGTTGTCCCACTTTATAGGTTTGGTAGGGTTTCTTTCTCTTTTTTAATTAAACTTGTTTTTTTTAATTGTATGTTTTTTATCATATAGTTAAAATAATTAGTTTTAGAAAAAAAAACATGTTATTAAACTATATAAAGTAAAAAAATATGAGGAAACCACTACTCACTCAACATTCATTGCATTGTGAATTACAATAGTAATTCATAGTGTATTGTATTTTTTTTAATTTTTATTATTATTTTTTTTCAAATCTATTTTTGTTGATTTTATCTTTTAAATTTGAGATTGTTACGAATTTAGCTTCATAATTTACTTCTTTTTATTTTGTCATTATATAGGGTTAGTGTGGTTTATGATTTTACAAAGATAAGTCAGGTTACCTTAGTTTACGAGTTTAATAGTTTGTTTTTTTAATTAAACTTGACTTTTTTATAGTTTGTTTTATCTCATACACTTAAAAAAAAATAGTTTTAAAGAAAAGCCATGTTATGAAACTTTATAAAGTAAAAATATTATAGGATGTGAGGAAATTATTGTTGAAACATACATATCGCACCATGTATGATAATAGTAATCCACAATATTTTTCTTTTTTCTTTTTTTTTGTTTTTAATTTTTATTTATTTTTTTCAAATTTATTTCTTTTGATTTCATATTTCAATAATGAGATGATTGAGAATTTAACTTCATAATTTATTTATTTTTATTTTATATTTCTATAGAATTAGCATGGTTTGTGGGTTTGCTAGAATAATCCGGGTTGTCTTAGTTTACATGTTTGGTGGAGTATTTTTTTTTTATATAAATTAAACTTGAATTTTTTATCCTCTATTTTTCTCATATAGTTGAAAAAAATAATTTTAATAAAAAATTATGTTATTAAACTTTATAAAATTCATGGACCTATTCTCAAGTTTGGTTGGTTGACTTGATTCACATATCTTACAGGTTAAACTTTTTTTTAATTAGTTTATGTTATTTCATCCTTAGATAATATGTTAATTAAGAATTTAGTTTTATACTTGGTTTTGTTTTGCTTTTTTTGAGGTTATTGCAATATTAAAAAAACATATTGATACGGGGTTGGTCGTCTATTTTTGTTATCATATGGTTAAATAAAAAATAATTTTTTAAAAAAAAACAAATTATAATTCTATGGAGTCTATAACTCAGCTCTCACAGGTTTAGCGCACTAGTATGGCTTTATTGATTGATAGGTTTAACGAGTTTACCCACTGATAAGATATGTTTTTTTTTAATTATTTTTTATTTTTTATTTTTTATTTTATACTTTAATATTAGATTAGTTGAGAAAAAGAATACATTATGGATTTTTATTTGCTTTATATAAGGGTAATTATCTCAAAATAAGTGTTTATTTTAAAGTTGTTGCTTAATTTTCTGAGCATCTATTTTTATTATATAATTAAATAAAAAAAATATATAAAAAAAGGTTATTAAAGACAATAAAATCCATGAATTGGGTTATGGGGCAACTGATGTTGATTGAATATCATTAAAGTTGTATTTGAACTTATAAAATTAATTGATTTAAATCGAGTTAACTCTCACACAATTTAATAAAAAAACTTAAGTTAAGTAAAAAGTTGAATCAGGAAATTTAAAAATTAATTTATTTGGTCTCATTTAATAACACAATTAAAAAAAATCAAAAGGCACAAGCCAATATAGTTATAATAATCTAGAAAACTATGCAAGAACGGCTGAATGAGCTCTCCATCAAAAAGGGTCTCATGCATTATCTTTTTTAGGGATGGGCAAGGAGTGTTTCTAAACCCATTAAATGGAAAGCCATTGCTTAAAGTTCATGTATAAGGAGGCATGGCTTTTTTCTAGTGTTACTTCTGCTGAGAACTCATCTTTCATAAAAGATGGCACCATGAAATGCTATCAGGATGATGAGAATAGTGTTAAAACAATTCGATTAATGATTAGTACTTAAAAGTGTATTTTTGTCAAGGTTTTATGTCATCTTTTTTGCACTTCAAGTATCAATAACTCCTTAACTAAAACATGTTTTATAATAAGATATCTAATAATATAAAATACCTTTAATTTATGGTAAATGTTTATTTTAAATGCAGGTCTATCACATAAATGAAAGGATTGATTGATGAATTTAAGAATTGAAATTGAAAGGATAAAAAGATGGCCTACAACTTTCATGTTTTCAAGTGGTTCCAATTTTGACGTTATCAATGACGTTTTGGGCAGACAAGAAAAGATAAGGATTGTCACCAAGTCAAGAGTTGGTCACCTACTCATTAATTAGTCATCAAATCAATAGTTCCTAATTTTGGCCTATAAAAGGAGGCATTTGCCATGTATTTAGGCATTTTGGTTTCCAGATCAAGATCAAGCTCTTGCTTTCTCTCTTTGTATTTTTTGTAATGTTTATGTTTTGCTTTCATTAATATCAAGTTTGTACCTTTCATTTCCTTTTATTTACTTAGTTAACTTTTATCTTATTTATATTTTTATTTTGTTTATTTATTTTTCTTTCTTTCATTATGTTTAGTTAAGTTTATTATGTCAATGTGAAAAGGTTACACTAATGGTGTAAGAATAAGTATAGTATAAACTTAATATGAACTTTAATGCTTGATACTAACATGTTTTGTATTTGTTATCTTGTTCACTCTTTAATACTTTGCTTGTTAAATGACTAATCTAGATTTATGTTGTATAACACTTCGTACAACAAATACTTGACACTTTCATAGCTCATACTATATGATATAACTGACACCTGAGCTATGAAAGGAACTTGATTTGTTGTTAACATAAGTTATAATCATGAATACCTGACGAGATTTACAAGTATTAGCATTAATCGAATAAGATAACTAACATGATCACGTTAACAATTTATAATCTGATTGGAACCTCCTTTGTGTGTGGTTTCCAATTAAATAATAAGAGTTTATACTATACTTGTTTGACATACCAGTAGTGGAACCTCTAACCTTGGCGTTTGTTATTATCTTTGTTTTATCCATACGTTAATCTTCCATCTCAAAGTTCTCATTAACTTCTTCTTCTTCCTCCTCTTTATTATTATTATTATTACTACTATTACTACTACTACTACTTCTAGTAGTAGTAGTATTATTGTTGTTGTTATTGTTGTTATTGTTTATAATTGTTGTTTGTAATTTATATAATTAACCTCTCTATGGTTCAACCCCGATCTTGCCAGGTTATTTATTACTTTGACACTCCTACAATTCGTAGAAGACATCAATCTTTTGGTCGTGTCAAGTTTTAGACGTCGTTGCCGGGGAGGTAAGTTTTTGTACAAATTATAGTATTTATTTTATTTTATTTTTTCACTTTTCTTGTATATAACTTTATTTCTTTTTTCTTTTTCTTTTTCCTTTTATTATATTCCTACACATGGATGAGAGTTTGGTCATGTACATCAAGTGGTAAACTTTCTAAGGTATCCTCGTCATTTTTAGTTAATATGGGCGAAGAAGATAATCAATCACTTCATAATGAGAATAACCATGTTAGAACACTTAGAGACCACATAAATTCCATAAGAATAAGTGCACCATCAAGCATAGTTTTCCCTCCTGATGCATCTCATTTTAATTTTCAGTTAGGCATTATTCAACTTTTACCTTCTTTTCATAGCTTAGATTTGGAAAATCCATACTTGCATTTAAAGGAATTTGAGAAGGTCTGCAACATATATAATAATTCAAATTGTAGTATGAACACCATCAGATTAAAGCTTTTTTCTTTTTCATTAAAAGATAGAGCTAAAATATGGCTATAAAATTGAGACCAGGATCGATTTGTGCTTGAGATGAAATGCAACAATAATTTTTAAAGAAGTTTTTCCCATCTCACAGAACAAACTCTTTCAAAAGACAAATGACCACTTTTACTCAAAAACCAAGAAAAACATTTTACTAATCTTGGGATAGGTATCAAAACTTACTTAATACTTGCCCTCATCATGGTTTCATATTTTTATAAAGGGTTAACGCCTAGAGATAGGCAAATGGTTGAATTGATGTGCAATGAAACTTTTAAAGATAAAGACCCTAATGAAGCAATGAAGTACTTAGACTTGTTAGCTGAAAATTAGGACACTACAGGTACTTATGAGGCACCTAGTAAAACTCAACCTCATACATCTAGTGGAGGTATGTACAATCTTAGGGAAGATCATGACCTCCAAGCTAAGTTTACATCTTTAACTAAAAAAGTCGAGGCACTAGAATTGAAAAAGAGTGGTTAATTAAAATTTGTTGAAAATATTGTGTGTCAAATATGTGAAACAAATGAACGTTTAACCAATAATTGTCCAACCTTGCCTTCTTTTAAGGAATGTCTCCATGAATAAGCACATGCTTTAAATAGTTTCCAAAGGCCTAATTATAACTCATACTCCCAAACATACAATCCTAGTTAGAGAAATCACTAAAATTTAAGTTAGAAAAGTGGCAATGCATAAACTTCACCACCATATTTTCAAGCACACCATAATTTTTAAAATTCTCATGGATATGCATCTTTTTATGCTTCATCTCTTAGAAGAAATTTTAAAGAAACTTTGTATGCATTCATTGAAAAGCAAGAGATAATCACCACTTAACTTACTCAAAGTAAAATAGATTTTAAAGATACTCTTGTAAAATTCACATCTGCTCTTAGTTTTCAAGAGGAAGATAAATTTTCATCTTAACCACAGTAAAATCTCATGAGGCAATACAATACAAATGCAAGTAGTTATAAAAGTCAACACATGGATCAAGTCAATTCATTCATCACTCTTCGTAGTGGTAAGGTTATTCAAAAACCAATTCTTAAACCTTATAAGAAAGATGATGAGTCAATCTTTAAGGTTAAGGAAAGGGTTGAATCTGAACATTGCAAAAAAAAGACTGATTTCCTGCCAGCACTTCCATTTCCTTATGCCATGATCAATCAGGAAGAAATCGAGGATGAAAAAGGCACTAAAAATATTAATGCAGATCTTTTATCAAAAGTAACAACAGATTCAACACCTGATATCATACTAATTAATTATTACTTTCCTAATGAATCTCTACTTTCTCTTAATTTAATGCCTTGGTTTGCTAAAAATATCAATTTTTTTGCTTCAAGATTTTTCCCAGCTTACTCGAGTACCGAAGATAAAATGAAATTTTTTAGCAATATGCAAAATTTTTATTAGGATGACCCTTAATTATTCAATTATTTTCCTGATCAAATATTTTAAAGATTTATTCTCGATAATGAGGTAATTAGTTTCATTAAATTTTATCACTCTAAGGCATGTGGGGATCATTTCTCGTAAAAAAAAGGACTATAGAAATCTTACAAAACAGATTTTACTAGCCCACCATATTCAATGAATCACATGCATTCCGCAAAACTTGTGAAAATTATTAAAAGGTGGGATTTATTTCAAAACACATAGAGTCTTTATATAATCTTTTATTAACTCTTAAGTTTCATCATAGTTGAGAAAAGTATCGTACAATTCATTACTTATGAACCCATTTTCATAAAGAACATACTTGATATAGTCTTGGGAATTTGACTAAAAAAGACCATGTTTGCCAGTTTTTAAGAAAACTAGATGGGAAGTCTATCCTCAACTCATAAAAGGTGTTTAGGTCGTTCTTGGATGTAAAATCAAGGGAAGAAGAGAGCCACAATCACAACTACCTGTACATACACATGTTTTTCCAAAAATAAATAAATAAATAAAGAGAGTGTGTGTAAGACTCTAGCTGGCTTATATATAAGTAGTATGATTGCCTTTTTAATTTATCATCTATAAAATTCTCTCTTCTTTCCTTTCGTTTCTACTCAACCTAACATTCAACAAATATAAAAGTGTGTAAAAATGTCAAGTTTCTCAGGTCATCACATAAGAAATATTTATGTTTTTAGTGGATCTAGTCTTGAGAAAGAAAAGGAGTTTTTAGAATTAGCAAATCATCTTGGTCAAGTGCTAGCTGAGAGAAAGATTCATTTAGTGTATGGAGGAGGTAGTGTTGGGTTAATAGGAGGTGTGTCAATAGTTATATTTTTATGAGGTAGTCAAGTTTTAGGGGTTGTCTTCAAAGCTTTAGCACAAGGGGACATCATTGGAAAAACAATTGGAGACGAACTACAGGTCTCCACAATGTCTGCTCGAATGAATGCAATGTTTAACCATGTTGATGCCTTCATTGCCTTATCAGATGGTCTAGGCACATTAGAAGAGATCTTTCATATTTCCTCTTGGGCCCAACTGCACATTCATCATAAACCCATAAGTTTGTTAAATGTTAATGGTTATTATGATAAGTTGTTGTCTTTTCTTGATCATGCTGTGGAACAAGAATTTCTAACATCTTTTGCATGACAAATCATAATCTTTGCTACTATTGCTAAATAATTGATTGACCAACTACAATCTTTCATTCCTATAATTGATCCCTCTATGAGTCACATAAATTGGTTATCTAAGGAAAGCCGTAAAAAGCTTAGATTAGATTTGAGTCTTTATTTGTAATTTTTTATTTGTCTTTTTATTTTAATATTATGTTTTGTTATTTCTTATTTTTGTTTTAGTGTGTTTCAGGTTTGTCAATATTCATTATTTCAAGTGATATCTTCTATACTCTATCTTTCTACCTTAGAACATTGAGGACAATGTCTAATTTTGGTTGGGGAGAGAGGGTAGTAGCTAAAAAAAATTAATTAATTATGTATTCTATTTCATAAGGCACGTGTAAAATTGTTGTTACTATGATGGCAGAGTAAAGGAGATCTTTTTATGACTCTTGAGACGCATCTTAATAATCATTCTTAATAAGGTCTATCATAATACTTCTTGAAATATTCAGGTTTATAAACTCTCGCATTATTAGCACTTAATTCTGCTTATATACTCATTTAACATGTATTCTTAAACCTTAATTTACATATGCACGGACTTTAACATATGATTATGGATTACACATTGGATTATTACATTATTTATGTTCTTTTGTTAAAGTTAAAAACTAAGGGAAAGGGAAAATATATAATTTAAAAAAACAAAAAAAAGAGCAAAAAAAATAATGATAATAAAAATGTAGATAAGTTTGGTTTCATAGCCTCCCTAACCTAAGCAATTAAGCCTAACAAAGTGTTTTAACACCTAATACCCTAAAGTCAACTGACTTAGGAGTTATTGGCTCAACGTTTGATACATGGGTTGAGGAGAAAAGTTTAAGGGAATCAAACATTGTACTATTTACATATCAGTATATGCGACCCGAGTTACAAGCTCATAGGGATGTCTTAGCACCTAATGCCCTAAGACCAACTGGTCTGGAAGTTATTAGCCAAAAGCTCGTTACATGAGTTAAAGATGCATGGTGTTTTAAGTTATATATATATATATTAAAAAAAGAAAAGAAAAAAATAATAATCTCAACCCAAGGAAGTTAACCTTAAACATTAGAACAAAAAATTTATTTTCTTCCAAGAGAAGCCCCATAATTATGTGTTGATATATTGAACACAAAAGAAAGGTTTATTAATATCTTGTTCAGAGGTATTGAACAGATTTATAAATTTAATGAGAGTTTGTTTATCTGAATAGATTAATAAAAGTTGAATTATGAATACCTTGCTTTGTGGAATTTGCAAAATAGTTTTCTATTTTAACGCTTTGATTATTAAGGACTAGTAATAAGCTAGTTGAAGGGTGTGATTAGTACTTAAAACTGCATTTTTATCAAGGTTTTATGTCATCATTTTTGCAATTAAAGTATCAATAACTCTTTAACTAAAGCATGTTTTATAATAATATATCTAATAATATAAGATACCTTTAATTTATGGTAAATGTTCATTTTAAATGCAGGCCTATCACATAAATAAAAAGATTGATTGATGAATTTAAGAACTGAAATTGAAAGGACAAAGAGATGGCCAAACTTAAAAAATAGATGTTAGTGCAGTCTAAATCAGTACACTATTCGGTAATTAGGTAATATCTAGAGCTATAGACTTAGATTAAGGTCTCCTTTATATAAATGGAAAGGTACAACATAGGCCTACAACTTTCATATGGAGCCTAAGATTTAAAAAGGTTATTTACAAGTCTAAATTGTAGCTACAACAAAGAAGTTTGAATCTATCTTCAAGCCCGAGCACCATTCAATATTTGGTCCATATCTGGACTTCTAGAAGTCCACATGACCTCAATGTTTTACATAAGAAATCTGAGATAATTTTCTACAACTTTCATATTTTCAAGTGGCTCCAATTTTGACGTTATCAATGATATTTTGGGCAGACAAGAGAAGATAAAGATTGTCACCAAGTCAAGAGTTGGTCACCCACTCATCAATTAGTCATCAAATCAATAGTTCCTAATTTTGGCCTATAAAATGAGGCATTTGTCATGCATTTAGGCATCTTGGTTTTTAGATCAAGATCATGCTCTTGCTTTCTCTCTTTGTATTTTTTTGTAATATTTATGCTTTACTTTCATTAATATCAATTTTATGCCTTTCATTTTCTTTCATTTACTTAGTTAACTTTTATCTTATTTATGTTCTTATTTTATTTATTTATTTATTTTTCTTTCTTTCATTATGTTTAGTTAAGTTTATTATGTCAATGTGAAAAGGTTACACTAATGGTGTAAGAATAAGTATAGTCAATGTTTGATACTATCATGTTTTGTATTTGTTATCTTGTTCACTCTTTAATACTTTACTTGTTAAATGACTAATCTAGATTTATGTTGTATAACACTTCGTACAATAAATACTTGGCACTCTCACAGTTTATTCTGTATGGTATAACCGATACTTGAGCTATGAAAGGAACTTGATTTGTTGTTAACATAAGTTATAATCATAAATGTCTGACGCGATTTACAAGTATTATCATTAATCGAATAAGATAACTAACATGATCATGTTAACAATTTATAATCTGATTAGAACCTCCTGTGTATGGTTTCCAATTAAATAATAAGAGTTTATACTATACTTGTTTGACATACCATTAGTGGAACCTCTAACATTAACATTTGTTATTATCATTATTTAATCCTTCCGTTAATCTTCCATCTTAAAGTTCTCACCAACTTCTTCTTCTTCCTCCTCTTTATTATTATTATTATTATTAATATTACTGCTGTTATTACTATTACTACTGCTGCTGCTGCTATTATTATTATTATTATTATTATTATTGCTACTAATATTATTGTTGTTATTGTTTATAATTTATACAATTAACCTTCATGTGGTTCAACCCCGATCTTATCAGGTTATTTGTTACTTCGACACTCTTGCACTTGGAAGAAGACATCAATCTTTTGACTGTGTCAATTAACACAAAATACATACAAAAACAAAAGCAAAGGAGGCTAGAATTCTCCTTAATTGATTTGTAAAAAATGCATACTTTAACCTAAATACAAAGAGCTTATATATAGGTTAAGTTAAAAATATTATTTTTTCTTTAATAAATAAAGCAAGATAAATGTATCATTTAACATCTCTCCTTAAACTCGTGATTTGGCAGCTACAAGTATCGAGAGTTTGTCAATGAAAAAATAAAAACGAGAAATGGAATGCGACTTAGTAAAGAAATTTACAATTTGCAAGGAAAAAAAAACAAAAAGGCAAAGTAATGGTGTCATATTTGAGATAATGACGATTAAGATGATAGTCAATCTCAATGTGGTTTATTCATGAAAAACTGAGTTGTGAGCAATATAAATAGAACTCTTATTGTCATAGTATATAGAAGTAGAATGAGAGAGTAAAGCTCTTATCTCTAAAAGTAACTAATATAACCAAATAATCTCTTTAGTAGTATATGTCATAGCATAATATTCTACTTTGGTTAAGGGTTAACAAAAACAATAGATTGTTTCTTACTTTTCTAAAAAATATGTGAATCACCTAAAAAGACACAAAAACCAGTAACCGCTTTATGATCTATGGGATCACTATCATGATCAGCATTAAAGTATGGGCATAATTTTAAGAAAAAGGTGGATAAACATAAAAGACTCTAAAAGATTATATTTCAAAAATATCATAGGAAAAGCAACAAACTGACTAACAACATGAACAATATATACAATATCTGAATGAGTAATGGTGAGGTATACCGAGCTCCTAATAATAGAATGATATAAAGTAGGATATGTTAATAGTAAACTATTAGAGGAAGAATACCTTATGTTAACTTCAATAGGAGTATCTACAGTCTTGTTATCAGGAAATCTAGCCCGCTCAAGAATATCTGCAATATATTTTGACTAATAAATAAGATAACCTCTAGGTAAATAAGCTACCTCAATACCCATGAAATATCAAAGAGAATCTAAATCCTTCATTTCAAATTGTCTAGCCAGCTCTGTTTTTAAAACTAAGATACCATTAATGTCATAAACATATAAGGACAAAATGATATGTCATCAATATATCAGTGTACTTAACAAAACAAAATGGAATTATAACTACTAGAAATAAATCCAAGAGATAATATCACAACAAAAAATTTCTTAAAGTAAACATGAAGTGCTTGTTTGAGACTATATAACATTTTATTGAGCTTACATATGTACCCAGAGTTATGTAAAATATCAGGAAAAGGCATCATATAAACTTTTTCTTGAAGATCTCCATTTAAGAAAATATTTTTAACATCAAGTTGTGAGATATGCAATTAACACACCAAAGCTATCACAATAAGAGTATGAATAGTTGTCATTTTTGCTACAGGTGCAAATATCTTTTCATAATCCATACCATATTGTTGAGAGTATTCTCATAACACACCAAAGCTATCACACATCTAGTTTTATATCACTTAATAGACCCATCAAAATTAGTCTTGACCTTGTACACCCAACGACAATCAACAACACTCTTATAAGTATGTAGAGGAATCAAATCTCAAGTATTTATCTTATACAAAATAGAAAATTTCCCATCCATAACTTACTATCAAAGAGGATAAAAAATTGTTTCTTTATAGGAAGGGGGCTTAGAAAGGTCATGAATAGAAGCTCAAAAGGAAGTGAAAGATGAGAAATAACAAGAATAAGCAAAATTTGATAGTTTTGTCAACTTGCAAATTCATGTGGATTGATGTAGAGGTGGATCCACAATCTTAAAAAAAGCTTGAAGGGCTAACGATGAGAATGGAGCTTCAAGCATGTCAAAGAGTAAAGTGTCAGTGCTTGTAAAATGATGAGTACAAATTGGTCGAACATAGAAAAGGATATTTAAAGTGCTAGGAACTTGAGATGATAAACTATCAAAATCCTTAGAAAGGGGATCTATATGAATAATATCATGTCTAGTCAAGCCATGAGTAGTAAATGGAATAAAAAAGAAAGGTATATGCTCGATAAAGACAATATGACGAGACACATAAAGTTTATAAGTTAATGAATCAAAACAATGATAGCTCTTTTTACCTTCACCATAACCCAGAAAGATATAAATAACAGAACAAGACGAGAACTTACTACGTTCTGTATAGGAATGAAGAATGAAACAAGTACAACCAAAAACTCTAAAGGAGAAATAATTAGGAACATACCCATATAATTTTTTTAAAAGAGAAAAACCTAAATTATGAGAAGATAGGATTGTATTAATCAAACTAACAGCAGTAAAGACAGCTTCTCCTTAAAACTCACTAGAAATATAAGCAGATAACAAGAGAGTGCGAGCAGTTTTGATAATGTGCCTATGTTTTCTTTTACCAACACCATTTTGCTCAAAATTATCTGTATATGAAATTTGGTGAATGGTTCTATCTAAGGCAAACAACTAACAAAATTTATTAGAAGTACATTTCCTACCCAAATCATACCTGAAGTATTTGATTACAGTAGAATATTGAGTTTTCATAAGAGCTTGAAAGGTTATGTATATCTCATAGAATTCATAACATTGTTTCGTTAAATAAACCCAACAATAACGAGTATAATCATCAATAAATGAAACACAATATTGAGACCCTCCTTTTATGGTAATAGGAGATAATCCTTATACATCAAAATAAATCAAATTAAAAGGTGAAGAAAAAATAGAAATACTTCGATTAAAAAGTAAAGTGGAAAATTTTTCCAGTTTATATCCACTATAATAAAAAATATTACAAGTGTTCAAATTTTTTAAAGTTTTTTGTGGATGCTGAAATCTTAAATGAGAAGACAAAACATGACCTAGATGAGAATACCATAAATAGAAACTAAAATATAAAGGACTCAAATGAAAATAAGACAAATCAATAGTAGTATTAATAGTAATGACAACAACTAACACTTATAACTCATCCAAAAATATATAGTTCATTCTCCTTATAGCCTATCCCAATCAACTTTTGAAACTGCAGATCTTGTATATAATAAAAAAAACCAAGACAACATGATCAAATAATCACCAAAATTATATAATTGACCAATAAACACAAGATTCAATTTAAGTTTTGACATAGGATAAACATCAGGGAGAGAAAGTAAAGAGTAACAATAGAACCAATATCTGTTAAAGGTATATGAGTGTTGTCAACAGTTATAATAGGAATTAAGGGTAAAGAAGATATAAAGGTAAAAGATGAAAAATCTAGAGACATGATGTGAAGCACTATAATCCAAGACCCATTCAAAATATGACATACTTGAGAAACTAAGAGGCAATTGACCTATAGAAAGAGAAACAGACATTGCTTGTAGCTATAACAAGAGAAACTTCTAAAGTTGTGCAGTGAGATTAATAGTATTAGTGATAGAGCCTAATAAAACTACTACTGCAGTACCATGATGTGGTGATTTATAACTCAAAGGTGGTCTATAAGAATTAGGTTGTGATTAGTTGTTAAACTTTCAAGATTGATTTTGTTTGTCTCAATTTGGGACACTAAACCTTCTAATAATCTTTCTACTTATATAAATTACACTTGATGAAGCCACCCTTTGTGTAAGGCTTATTCTGATGATTAGAGAATAGCTTAGAATGTTGGCTTAGAAGGTACCGCTAATATAGAAGGATTCAAAGCATAAAGAATTCCTTTTTTAGAATAAGATTGAAGATGTATTTCATTAGCTAATAACTTATTAATAACAGAAGGCAATGGAGAATGATGCAAAATTGAACCTTTAAGTCTTTTAAAATCACTACAAAGTGTTGTTAAAACTATACCAATTATTATTGTCATAACCAATTTTTGAATCCTCGCACAAAAAGAAAAGAATAAATAAATAAATAAACTACAAAATAATAAAAAAAATATTATATATATATAATAGTGAAAAAAGGATACTAAAGCACTCTAAAAATTGTTAAAATTGGTTAAGGAGGTTCTAAAATATAAAAATTGAAATTTGACAGTATTTTATTGACTGATGAGAGCTTTGTATACAAAGAAAATTCAATTTAAGAAAAAAAGTCCACAATCAGACATTTTTGGACTCAATTAAATTTTATTAAAGGTTTAATTGAATTTATGAAGGGTTTAATTGCAAGAAAAATTGATTTTGAAGTCAATTTGAGCTTTAATCGGAAGAAATTAAAGTTTTGGGTCAAATTATAATTTTTGAGAGTTAAAGTGGTCAATTTAACGACTTAATTGTATAAATATTAAAGTTTGATGGCCAATTAGGGACATAACTAAAGAAATCCAAAATCAAGAACCAAAATGAAAAATGCGCATAAATAGAGGGGATGTAATTAAACCGAATCAAGAGTCAAATTAAAAAAATTAGAAGTTTATTACTCAATTGAGGGTTAAATTGCGCTAATTCTAGACCAAGGACCAAAGTGAAAAAAGCGACCAACTTTAAGCCACTGTTTGATTTTTGGCAAGGGTACAATTGCATTGAGTTCTAAATCAAAATTGTAATTTAGGACTTGATTGAACAAATTATAAATTGAGGACCAATGTGAACTTTAACATATTTTGCCGCCTTTTTCATGTACTATTTATATATATATATATATATATATAAAGCTTGAAACGATTCCATTTTAAACACCACTATATGTCTACTTCTTTCCTTGGATGCGAAAAGAACAGGGGAAAAAGATTTTTTTTTCTCTCCCCTATTTCTCACTAACTTCCCTTCCCTCAATAACCCAAAAAGATGCCAACACAACTCACTTGCTTGCCACGTGGTGGAAGAATGAAAGGGACATACCCCTTAGACGATTCAGGGCGGTAGCATAGTGGCCTATAAAAATAAGGCAAGGGAAGAGAGAGGGGATGATGGAAAAAAAGAGGGGGGAGGAGGAAAGAAAGAAAAATAGAGAGAGGAAGAGAGAAGGAAAACAAAAACATGAAGGAAAAACGAAGAAGAAGGAAGAAGGAAAAAATAGAGGAGGAGCTGTCACCACACCTCCAGCCACCACGAATCGCCATCGCCACCACTAGAGCCACTGCTTGTCACCTTAAGTAGCTCCACTAATAACATCAACACCATAGGTCAGCCCTTCTCCCCTTCTATTTTTATCATACATCATCCCTGCCACTGTTTAGGTAGCATGTGAATAGTGGAGGGTTCACACGAGCTAGGTTGAGCCTAGCCCCTGTAGTTAGGCTAGATGGCCCATCCCATACATTTGGGCCAAGTCTATTCCATTTAAAAAAAAGGTAAAAAAAATTCAATATTTGTGATTTCCACACTTTTTTATTTATGTTTTTTTTACTAATATCGGAATATATTTTCATGTTGTAAAAATACAAATTTGGTATTAAAATACTTGGTTTTTGTTAAAACTTCTAAAAATATAAAAAATTAAAAAATATATTTTTATGCATACGACCAAGTATCTCAAAACTAAAAAAATCATATTTTATTTTTCATACATTTAAAAAAAAAACCAATGCTTTAGCATGCATTTTAACTTTAATAACTAGTTTATTAAAGTCAATAGAACATTGGCCAAAATATCAAAAAATAAAAAAAATATTTTATGTTGATTTAGTATTAGAGATTATGAATTTGTAAGTAAAATGTATTCCTGATATTAAAAAGGTATTTTCTTTTGACGACATAGAACAGTTGGGTTTTTATAAGATAAAATAAGGATTTCTTTATAAAGAAAGGTTGTTTTCAAACCATAGACAGATCAAAGATTAGAAACCACAACAAGATCTTAGATTTTATCAGACAATAAAACAATGCAACTTACCTTAGCTAGGGTATATTTAAGGTGTTAATATCTTTTCTTTACTCAACTAGTCTCTATACCCATTTTTGAGACCAGTTAGGATTCCTAGTGACCAGAATATTAGGTAGCGACTCCCAGTCCATATTTTACTGATAAGAGACAAAAATTTATTGTCTCTCCATATTTTCCAGGTAGACAACAATACATTTTTCTTTTTCCTTAAGGGTGAGCGATTGTCGCGACGTCGCACACGTATAACAATTGTTGTTCTCTAAGCTCAATATAAACTTCACATGCCTTTAGTTCTACTAATTTTGTAAGAGCCAATTGATCCCAGAGATATGTCATAGCAGAATAAATCTTTTGAATACTCATACTTTTCTAATGAAGAACTCATATATCATTTTCTAATTGATACCGTTTTGTAAAATTTGATTACCTGAATAACTTTTACATATGATCTCAAACCTCATTTGTTGTCTCATATTTTGCCAACTATGTACCTATAGAATACTTAATGGAATTGTTAATTCAAATAATAATACTTGCATTGTTTGCTTCTCATGCATTGACACGATCAAAAGATTGATGTCTTCTTCCAATTGCAGGAGTGTCAAAGTAATAAATAACCCGACAAGACCGGGTTCAAACCATAAAAAGGTTAATTGTATAAATTATAGATAAAAATAATACAATAACAACAATAACAACAACAGTAACAATAATAATATTAGTAGTAGTAGTAATACTAATAATAATAATAATAATAATAATGGAAGAAGAAGAAGAAGTTGATAAGAACTATGAGATAGAAGATCAATATAAGGATTAAACAATGATAATAACAAATGTCAAGGTTAAAGAATCCACTAATGGTATGTCAAATAAGTATAGTATAAACTCTTACTATTCAATTGAAAACCACACACAAAAGACGTTCCAATCAGATTATAAATTGTTAAGATGATTATATTAGTTATCTTATTTGATTAATGTTAATACTTGTAAATCTCATCAAGCATTCATGATTATAACTTATGTTAACAACAAATCAAGTTCCTTTCATAGCTCAGGTGTCGATTATATCATACAGTATGAGCTATGAAAGTGTCAAGTATTTATTGTACCAAGTTTTATACAACATAAATCAAGATTAGTCATTTGACAAGCAAAGTATTAAAGAGTGAATAAGATAACAAATATAATACATTAGTTATCTTATTTGATTAATATTAATATTTGTAAATCTCATCAAGCATTCATGATTATAACTTATGTTAACAACAAATCAAGTTCCTTTCATAGCTCAGGTGTCGATTATACCATACAATATGAGTTATGAAAGTGTCAAGTATTTATTGTACCAAGTTTTATACAACATAAATCAAGATTAGTCATTTGACAAGCAAAGTATTAAAGAGTGAATAAGATAACAAATATAAAACATCTTAGTATCAAACATTAAAATCCATGTTAAGTTTACACTATACTTATTCTTACATCATTAGTGTAACCTTTTCACCTTTACATGATAAACTTAACTAAACATAATGAAAGAAAAATAAATAAACAAACAAAATAAGAACATAAATAAGATAAAACTTAACTAGTAAAGGAAAGAAATTGAAAGGTATAAACAAGATATTAATGAAAATATAAAGAGAGAAGGCAACAGTATGATCTTGATCTGGAAACCAAGATGTCTAAATGCATGGCAAATGCCTTCTTTTATAGGCTAAAATTAGAAACTATTGATTTGATGGCTGATTGATGAGTGGGTGGCTAACTCTTGACTTGGTGACAATCCTTATCTTCTCTTGTCTGCTCAAAACATCTTTGATAACATCAGAATTAGAACTATTTGAAAACATAAAAGCTGTATAAAATTGTCTCAGCTTTCTAAGAAAAAAAATAAAAATCATTTGGACTTCTAGAACTCAAGATATGGCTCAAACACTAAATAATGCTCGGGCTGGAGGACAAATTCGAACTTCTTTGTTGTTGCTACAATTTGGACTTGAAAATGACCTTACTTGGGCTCTAATGAAAGTTGTAGGCCTATGTCTTACATTTTCATCCATATAAAGTAGACCTAAATCTGAGATCTACAGCTCCAAATATGACCCAATTACCAAACAGTATTCTGATTTGGACTGCACCGACATCTCTTTTCTAAGTTTGGTCATCTCTTTGTCCTTTCAATTTCAGTTCTTAAACTCATCAATCAATCATTTATTTATATGATAGGCCTATATTTAAAATAAACATTTATCATAAATTGAAGGTATCTTATATTATTAGGTATGTTATTATAAAACATGTTTTAGTTAAAGAGTTATTGATACTTTAAATGCAAAATAATGATGTAAAACCTTGATAAAAATGTACTTTTAAGTACTATTTATGCATCTATCAAAGCAACATCCATTTCTTTATATTCTTAGGTACCATATAAGTTTCACTGACATATATCTCCACATCTTTGTACCCTTAAAAAAGTTCTTCTCATCTAACCTCACACTTACAGATTGAAGCGAATCATCTCTTTCAATAGTCATAATCAACAATTACAAAGAATTAGAATGCAAAAATAGAAAACAAATATCAAATTGTAAAAACTAAACAAAGAAGATGAAATACCAAAATAATTACATAAACTAAATGCAAATATTAAATTGTAGAAGCTGAATAAAAAATAAAATACTAGATTTTATAGAAGCGAAAAATAAAATATTATTCCAAAAAATTAATTTAAAAAAACTATGTTTGAGATTAAGTTTCATTGCATAAAACTAGCTCTGATATTATGTGAAAAATAATTCAATTAACATAAAATAACTATGAACACAAAAAAGAAAAAGAGACTATAATTCCATTTATAAAATTGCATAATTTAATCTAAATACAAAAGACTTATGTATAACTTAAACTAAAAATATTAATATACTCTTAATAAATAAAACAAAATAAATAAATTATTTAATAAATATCACTGCTAAGAGAATTCTGAAATTTCTCGTATTCGAAAATGAGCATGCATTGATGGTTCCGTATCTGATGTGGTGGACGGATTGAGGTAGCCCAAAATAGCCCCGGCATGCATGGTTTATCGAGCAATGCAAGTGGGATTTGTATTGGCTAATGATATCTCAGTGAAGGTTATTCAATTTGATGATTTCTATATTTGGTGTCAATTATCTGATCCACAGCTTGATTTTTCTCGGACTTTTATCAACATCCATGCTAGTTGTAATGACCAGACCCAGATAGAATTTTTTTCACTGTCTTCCTCACTTCTGAACATTACAAGGCCGCTCCTACTGGGTAGAGATTTTAATACCTTTGTTGCATCAGCATGATCATCGTGCTAGCTCACTTTACAAACATTCTAAAGTAGTTGTTTCTTGTCACTTCGTTGATTCCTTGTCCCTTTTGGACTTGGGCTGTTCTGGCTTTAGATACACGTGGAATAATCGGAGGAATGGCATGAGAAACTTTCATGAAAGGCTTGACAGATTTCTCGCTAATTCTCCATGAGAGTTGCAGTTCCCTTCTCATAAAGTTCTCCACTTAGCAGAACTGGGTTCTGACCACAGACCCATTCTTGACACCAACTGGTGCCTTCGAACTCGAACAACTTTCAAAATTGATTCTCGATGGGTTGATAATTCCCCAGCCAACTCCATCGTTCAAGCAAGTTGGCCTTCACCAGTTCAAGGCTTCAACATGTTCCGAGTCGTTACTGAACATAAATGATGCCATCATGAATTGGTTAATTGATCCAAGTATGGCTCATCTAACTTTGCTAAGAAGCTAGCTGAACTTTTAAAAAAAGAGCTCGAGTCTCTTAAGAACTCTAATGCTGATTGACGCAACATATAGGGAAAAGAGAAATTAAGATTTAATAAATTTTAAAATTATAGCTAAAATGTTGAAAACAACTTTAATTTAATATAATATAAATATCAAAAAATTTATTACCAATAGCATAAAAATTGTTTAAATAATAAAGGATACCAACCTGAGTTGGAATAAAAGGGATTCAGAAATAGTAATTTTGTGGGTATTCAAAACTTGTTTATTTTTGTGTTTAAAAGTTTTTTTGAAAAAATTTAATTTTAATTTTTTTGAATTAATTGCTTTTGTGTTTCCAAATTGTTTTAAAGTGTTAATGTAAAGAATAAATTTTAAAAAATAAAAAAATATTATTTCAATGCATTTCTAAATGAAAAACACTTTAAAAAGCAAATATCACTACAATATCAAACAAGCTCTTAAAAAGTTGTTTAGAAACGCAATGCAAACAATATTTCAAAAAAATTCAAAAAACATTTTTGTTAAAAATTAAAAAAAAATTGTATGTTTTGGATTGTTTTGATGAGCTAATTTCAAAAATTATTTTTTTAAAAATGAGAAAAATATTATTTTGATGTTTTTTGACACGACCAAAAGATTAATATCTTCTCCCAAGTGTAGGAGTGTCGAGGTAATAAATAACTTAACAAGATCAGGTTTGAACCACAGAGAGATTAATATCTTCTCCCAAGTGTAGGAGTGTCGAGGTAATAAATAACTTAACAAGATCAGGTTTGAACCACAGAGAGGTTAATTATATAAATTATAGATAATAATAATACAACAACAACAATAACAACAAAAATAGTAACAATAATAGTAGTAGTAGTAGTAGCAGCAGCAGCAGTAGTAGTAAAGAAAAAGAGGAGGAGGTTGATGAAAACTTTGAGATGGGAGATCAACGTATAGATTAAACAATGATAATAATAAATATCAAGATTAAAAGATCCACTAATGGTATGTCAAATAAGTATAGTATAAATTTTTATTATTCAATTAGAAACCACAAACAACGGAGGTTCTAATCAGATTATAAATTATTAATATGATTACATTGGTTATCTTATTCGATTAATGTTAATACTTATAAATGTTGTCAGGCGTTCATGATTGGCATTCATGATTATAACTTACATTAACAACAAATCAAATTTCTTTCATGGCACAGATGTCGGTTATACTATACAATATGCGCTATGAAAGTGTCAAACATTTGTTGTACCAAGTGTTATACAACATAAATCTAAATTAGTCATATAACAAGCAAAGTATTAAAGAGTGAACAATATAACAAATACAAAACATGTTAGTATTAAACATTAAAGTCCATGTTAAGTTTACATTATATTTATTTTAACACCATCAGTGTAACCTTTTCACCTTGACATAATAAACTTAGCTAAACATAATAAAAGAGGAAAACATATATAAACAAGATAAAAACATAAATAAGATAAAAGTTAACTAAGTAAAGAAAAAGAAATGAAAAGCATAAATAAGATATTAATAAAAATAAAACTTAAGCATTATAAAAATACAAATAGAGAAAGCAAAAGCATGATCTTGATCTAGAAACCAAGATGCCTAAATGCATGGAAAATGCCTTCTTTTATAGGCTAAAATTAGAAACTACTGATCTAATGACTAACTGATGAGTGGGTGGCAAACTCTTGACTCAGTGACAATCCTTATCTTTTATTGTCTACTCAAAACATTATTGATGATGTCAGAATTAGAACCACTTGACACTATGAAACTTATAGAAAATTATCTCAACTTTCTAGGAATAAAAAAGTAAAGGTCATTTGGACTTCTAGAACTCCATATATGGGTCAAACACTTAACAATGTTTGGGCTGTAAGATAGATTCGGACTTCTTCATTGTTGCTACACTTTAGACTTGAAAATGGCTTTTTTAAATCTTACACTACCATGAAAGTTATAGACATATATCTTACCTTTTCATCTATATAAAGTAGATCTACAGCTCCAGATATGACTCAATTGCCTAATAGTGTCCGATTTGGACTGTACTAGCATATCTTTTCTAAGTTTCGTCATCTCTTTGTCCTTTCAATATCAAATTTTAAACTCATCAATCAATCCTTTCATTTATGTAATAGGCTAGCATTTAAAATGTACATTTACCACAAATTAAAGTATCTTATATTATTAGATATATTATTATAAAACATGCTTTAATTAAGGAGTTATTAATACTTCAAGTGCAAAATGATGATATAAAACCTTAATAAAAATGCACTTTTAAGTACTAATCATTATCTTATTCGATTAATGTTAATACTTGTAAATGTTGTCAGGCATTCAAATTTAATTTATGTTAACAACAAATCAAGTTCCTTTCATAACACAAGTATCGGTTATACGATACAGTTTGTGCTATAAAAGTGTCAAGCAGTTGTTGTACCAAGTGTTATATAATATAAATCTAGATTAGTCATTTAACAAATAAGGTATTAAAGAGTGAACAAGATAACATATACAAAACATGTTAGTATTGAACATTAAAGTTCATGTTAAGTTTACATTAGACTGATTTTTACACCATTAGTATGCCCTTTTCACATTGACATAATAAACTTAGTTAAATATAATAAAAGAGAAAAAAATAAACAAGATAAGAATATAAATAAGATAAAAGTTAACTAAGTAAAGAAAAGGAAATGAAAGGAATAAACAACATATTAATGAAAATAAAACTTAAGCATTACAAAAAAAATACAAAAAGAAAAAGAAAAATAATAAACTTGACATAATAAACTTAGCTAAATATAATGAATGAAAGAAAAAAAATAAAAAAATAAAAACATAAATAAAATAAAAGTTAACTGAATAAAGGAAAGGAAATAAAAGGCATAAACTTGATATCAATGAAAGTAAAACATAAGCAATACAAAGAGAGAAAGTAAGAGTATGATCTTAATCTGAAAACCAAGATGCCTAAATGAATGGAAAATACCTTCTTTTATAGTCCAAAATCGAAAACTATTGATTTGATAAGTAATTGAGTGGATGGTCAACTCTTTACTTGATGACAATCCATATCTTCTATTGTCTGCCCAAAACATTATTGATAACATCAGAATTGAAACCACTTGAAAACATGAAAGTTATAGGAAATTGTCTCATCTTTCTAGAAAAAAAATTAAGGTCATTTAGACTTCTATAACTCTATATATAGGCCAAACACTGAATAATATTTGGGCTAAAAGATAGATTCAGACTTCTTCATTGTTGCTATAATTTGGACTTGAAAATGGCCTTTTTAAATTTTAGGATTCCATGAAAGTTGTAAGCCTTTGTCTTACCTTTCTATCCATATAAATTAGACCTAAATCCGAGATCTACAACTACAGATATGACCCAATTACCGAACAATATTTTGGCTTGGACTGCACTAGCATATCTTTTCTAAGTTTGGTCATCTCTTTGTCATTTCAATTTCAATTCTTAAACTCATTAATCAATCCGTTTATTTATGTGATAGACCTACATGTAAAATGAATATTTACCACAAATTAAAAGTATTTTATATTATTAAATATGTTATTATAAAAGATGTTTTAGTTGAAGAGTTATTGATACTTCAAGTGCAAAATGATAATATAAAACCTTGATAACAATGCATTTTTAAGTACTAATCACATTTCAAAATGAAAAATACTTTAAAAAGTAACAACAACCACACTCTTAAACATAAACTAGATGTAGACTAGACAACATCCTTCTAAAATATTGATATTATAACATATTAGATGACATATATTTTAAAAAAAAATATTAAGAATACAACAAATTAGATTGCCTCAGGCTAATTTTTGTTAACCTAAAAAACTATGACTCGAGTAATAAAATCATGATAACACCATAAAAATATAAATTAAAACAATTTAGGAATTTCAATTCCAACCAATAAAATGGTGAAGTGCAAAAGTAAAAAAGAAAAGGTATTCAATTTTTAAAAAAAATGAAAATAACACTTGAGTAAACTTAGGTAAGCATACTAAACAGGTGACCTAACTTATAATGACTTATGAGAAAGAGATTATTTAATAGAAAACAAATAAAAAAAATGTAAAGGCTAGTTCTTAAACAACTCAAAGTCGAATGATAAAATTGAAAAAAATCAAGTTTTTTTTAAAAAAACTAAGCCAATAAACTAAACTCGTGATTGAAGTCGTAAGATCAAGATAACTACATAGAAAACAAATAAAAAAAATTATGTTCTTTTATTTAAGTTTAGAGATAAAAAAAAGTCTCATCATAATCTAAAACAAATTATTTGTATATAATATTTTTTTTAAATAAATTCTTTGATGTTATTTAAATTAATTTTAAAAATAAATAGGGCAATGTCCTTTAAAAAGGAGCCTAAGAATTTCACTATAATTGACCAGCTCCTCAACCTAAAATAATGCCTATTAAACCTTTTTTTTTCTTGGCTATGCTTAGCTATTTTTTTTGTTTAAATTATTAGATGATACATTATCTACATTAGCAAACAATACATCACTTGTAGTTTGACTATCGGGCACCTCGGGTGACAAGAAAGTCAAGCCAATAATAGATTGAAACAAGTTAGGAATTCCAATTCCAACCAATAAAATAGTAAAGTGCAAAAGAAAAAAAATCTAAAAAAACAACTCAAGTAAAACTAGATAAATATACTGAACTAGTGACCCGACATACGAGAATAAGATTACTTACTAGAAAAAAAAATATGAAGGTTAGTTCCTAACCAGCTTAATGTTGAATGATAAAATTAAAAACAAATCTAGAAAAAAATAAGTCAATAAGTTAAACTCACGACTCAAAGCATGAGATCAAGATAACTACAAAAAAAAACTGAAAACAATTATGTTCTTTTATTGAAGTTTAGAAATAAAAAAAAGTCTCATTATAATCTAAAAATAATATTTTTATTTGTGTATAATATTTTTTAAAAAAATATTTTTTTTCATTTTATTTAAAATAAGTTTAAAAATAAATAAAGCAATGCCCTTTAAAAAGCAGCATAAGAATTTAGGGCTAATCAACCAGTTCTTTAACCTAAAATTATGCTTATTAAACTATTCTTTTTATATATGCTCCGCTTAGTTGGTATTTTTTTTCATTTAAATTATTAGATGACACATTATTTGCATTGGCAAATGATACATCACTTGTGGTTTGATTGTCGAGCATCTCAAGTGGCTAGAAAGTCAAGCCAACGATACTTTTGCAAGCTCATTTGGAATCATTTTTTAACCTAAAAATATATTTAAAAAAAATCATAAAACCTTAAATAAACTATCTTATGGGCTTAAATTAAGAATTAATCATTTTATAAACCAAGAATTAACTTGATTCTAAAAACACTTTTTAAGCCTAGTTGAAGGTCAGAGGACACCTAATTAAAAATTTTCTCATTGTAAAAAACTTGTTGATATCAAGATTAATTATTCTATTGATTGAAATCAATATCAACCAATATTTTTTTATCTTCAACTGGAATGCGGAAACTCTCTTTCTCTTAAACTTAATGACTAGAAAACAATGAAAATGAAGTTTTTGGATAAAAAATTAGCTTTTAAAAATTAAAGAGATCAAAAATATTTCTAGTGAACAATATGAGAACAAAAATAAACTTTTCACGCCAATTTCTAAAGAGTCACTTACTTACTATGTTTTTTTTTCACTCTGATCATTTTCTTTAAATGTCATTATTCCATAACAAGTTAGAAATAATTAATCATCAAAATAATACCTATTAAACTATTATTTTTCATTGAGAGTTGTTTAGCCAATATTTGTTTTTTGTTTAAACTATCAAAGGACACATTATTTACACTAGGAAATGATACATCACATGTGGATCAAGTGTCGAGCACCTCAAAGTGGCTAGAAAGTCAAGTCAACAATACTTTTACAAGTTCATTTTGAATCATTTTTAACCCACAAATACATAAAAAAAAATCATAAAAGCTTAAATAAACTCTTTTATGGGCTCAAATTAGCAATTAGTGATTTTATAAACCAAGAATTAACTTGAATCTAAAAACACTTATTAATCCTAGTTGAAGGTTAGGATACATCTAATTGAAAATCTTTTTATTGAAAGGAATTCGTTAACATCAAGATCAATTATTTTATTGGCTGAAATCAATACAAACCGATATTTTTTCTCTTCTTAATTGGAATGCAACAACTCTCTTTCTCAAACTCAATAACTAGAAAACCATAAAAATAAAGTTTTTGATTAAAAAAATAGCTTTCAAAAGCTATAAAGATAAAAAAAGGTTCCTAGTAAATAATACGAGAACAAAAATAAACTTTTCATGCAAATTTTTAAAAAGCTAATTAGTTACTATGTTTTTTTTACTTTGATTATTTTCTTTAAATCTCATTATTCAATAATGAGTTAGAAATAATTAGCCATCAATTTTGTAATTGAATGACAAAACTAAAAACAAAAAAAAATTAAAACCAAAATGAAAAAAAAAATCATTACTCTAATCCACAATAAATTATAAGAAGAAAACATAATAAATTTGGCTATAGTGAAATGTACACACACCTCTCAGGTTTTGTTAATAATTTTATATTTGGAAAAAGAAAGGACAAATATCAAATAATCAAGTTAAATAGTTTGAGTCTTGTTATGAAGATAACAATAAATTTGTTTAAATCCTTCCTAGATTTTAAAATATGAACCAACCATAGAAAACCTTTTAATTTCAATTAAATACAAATAAAATATTTGTAATAAAAAATATTATAAAGGAATGTGTAAGAATCTTATATATTGAACAAGAACCCTTCGTGATGAGAATCTTATACATTGAACAAGAACTATTCAAGAAGGACGATGATAAAATGACACATTACATAATATAATAAAAGGATGTAAATTGTTTATTTAAGAATTTGTTTGACTCGGTCCCCTCCCTACCAAAGAAATAACTTATATATATTATAAGCACCAATACCTGGCTAGAGAAAACGCTGGACCTTAGGAAGTCCAACACTGCCCCAGCCTGTCATGGCCGTCGCGCCGGTGATTTTTTTGTCCATTTTTTAGGGTTTATAAAGGAAACAAACAACAAAATAATAAAAAATAAAAATTATATAAATTAATTTCATCCATGATTATATATAAAGTCAAAATACTTAATTCAACAAAAAATATCCTCATACTTTTTTAATCATCACACGTATATATTGAAAGTACTTTATTAGAAATTTCTAAGTATTTTGTCTTACTTTACACTAAATCCATCTATAAAATTAAAAAAAAAATTAAATGTATTTAACGGAAGAAGAGATTTTTTTCCCTTCTTTTACGTTTAGGTTCAATTTTTTCTGTGCATGTTTGTCACCCCTAGTATTTTATTTGCTCATTAAACTTGTACGGTTTTAGTGAGCTCAGAAATTAATCATGGTTTACGTAAACTTGCTTGAGTACTTCGAGTTTTGTTCGAAAAAAAGATCGACTTAAATTTATATAAGAAAAATATGTTTTTGTATTTATTATAATATAAAATATTTGTCAATATTAATATGTAAATTAAAATATCTATCACTAATAAAAGAAATACTAAAAAATCAATATAATTCTCTTTAAATTGATTAATCTTATTTTACCAATGTATGACTATTTGTACATCACATAAAACTACAAATAATATAAAACAAGCTTCTTAAATTACCCCTAACCTATATGATATTCCATTGAGACTTTAGCCATAATTAAAAGTTAAGAGCAATAAATTTACATAAAAGTTTATTAAATACTTCAATCACATCCTGATTATTGTTATGTTATTTTTTACTTTTTTTATAATATTTTATGAAGACACCTTTAAACAAAATAATTTATAAAACTAATATTAGATGAAGACTCCTATAAGAAGAACACCTAAGTTAAAAGATAACATGATTTTTTTATTTACTTATATAATATTAATATTATTGAAACTCACTAAAAAAACAATTATAGAAACTATAATGCTAATATAGTCATGTCAAAATTCACAAAACGTACCTTTACATTTATATTTATATATATATATATATATAGATTTTATTTGAATGAAAAAATCAATTAAAAAAAAAATATTGTTTTATAATAGTTATTGAGTAAAATAAGACAATTTAATTTTATAATATTAAAATATAACTATTAGTATTTGGAGATCTTTTTTATATATAGATTTTTATTTATTTGGAATGTTTTCAAGAGTTTTTTATATAAACATCACCAAATATGAATAAAAAATGTAATTAAATTATAAATTATCATGTTTTTAAGTTTTAGGGCAAAAAAAGAAGGCTCTTGCTCTGGGCTAAAAACCGAAGGAAAGAGAGGCTTCCGGCTGATCTTGGCCGCCGGTATTCAAAGGCAGCGATAGGGAACCAGTGGTTGGGTTGAAATTGAATCCTTTGGTTATTCCTTATATTTAAAAAAACTCAAGGAGACCAAAGCATTTTTGTTTTTTAGAAAACTTGATCATATTAAAAGAATACCTAATTTAAAATTAAATATATTTTAATCATATATATATTATTAATATTTGCCTCACAAATATTAAAAAAGAAATCTTTGAAGTAAAAAGATTTGAAGAAACTACAGTGGTAATAATATAATTAGGTTAAAATTCACATCACGTGCCCGATATGTTTTTGTTACATGTAAATTTTATTTAAACAAAAAAACTCATTTTAATAAAAGTAATTCACAAATATTGTAACTTAATAGTAATTATAGTAGAAGAAGACATCTTAATTCTATAATATTAAAATGTAAATATTAGTATATGACATAAAACTTTTTTATAGATTTATATTTCTCTGGATTTTTTTTAAAGAGTTTACAATTACATCTTTTACTTATTATGAATAATAAAATTAAATTAAATTAAAACTAATAAATTACGAATAATAATATTCTTATTTTGTACAATCATTCCTAATATTAAAAATACTCCTTTAAATAAAATGAACCCAAATATATAATATAATAGTAATTTTGATAAGATAAAAAATTCTAATTTTATAATATTGAAATATTAATATTTGTTAAATAATACATATATTTTTATTTATTTATTAAGAATATAATAGTATTTTCAGTTTAATTTATATTAATCTCTTTGTGTTTAGGTTAATTTAAGTACTTTAAAATGAACTAATTACTAAGAATTTCAGCCTCTTTCTCTTTTATGTTCGTATTTTTTTTGGTTATTCTGAATTAATTTAATAATATTAATATATAAGTTAAGTTTCATATCATTTGAATTTTTTCAAGAGTTTTGTTTTATATATACTAGTAGATATAGGTGATTAAAATTAAAAATGATTTTATATTATGATTTATCATATTTTAATTTTATATGTAATTATTTATATTCTTATCATATAAGTAATTGAACTTTGCTTTTGAATAAAAAACTAATAAATATATTTGTTTTCCAATTGATATTAACAATATATTAAAAAGACTCAGTGTCCTATTATTGTTAACAGAGACATAAAACATTATGGATTAGAGTACTATAATGGTAGCTCAGCCCTTGATGTAGAGAGTTGCAAGGACAGTGAAGGAGAGGTGAGATTGTTTTCTTGCTAGGGTGCATTTAGCATTGAAGGGATGGCTAGAGAGAAAATGATCAACACAAGTTTTGATGAGGCTACAAGCTAAGGCAGCAGGCACTTAGCACTGACGCTATCCATATAAGGACACCCCATGCTGGGGCTATCCGGCCCTTGCTTGGGGCAAACTCGAGCCCCACCTAGCACTAAAGTCTTGGCAAAGGTTCAATTGGCTATGACTTTGTTTGTTTATTGTAAAGTAGTTTTTGTTTTAGAAATTAAATTCTGGAAAAGTAAATTATTTTCTGATATTTGTTAGTATAATGAAAAATAAGTTGAAAAACAATTTTCAATGTTTGGTTATATCAAGAAAAATAAGCTGTAAAATAACTTATTAATATTTTATTTTTCTCAATTTTATTAAAATAATAAAAAACAAATTTTACAAATTAAATAGTTGAATGAGAATAAAATTAAAAAATATATATAATTTCATAAATTATCTCAAATAAAATAAATAATAATCAAAATAATAGAGATCAAATCTAAAAAATTAAAAACAATAAAAGATGAAAAAATTAAAATAATAATAATCAACATTTCATAAATTATTTCAAAAAAATAAGTAAAAATTAAAAGAATGAGGACCAAATTTAATAGATAAAAAATTTTAATAAAAAAAAAAGAAAAAAGCAAATAGTAATTATAAAAATAATGACCAAAGTTAATATACAAATTAAATTTTAAGAGATGAAATTGAAAAATAAATATTTAAAACAAAATATATATATATATAGCAATCAAAAGTTTACGGATCAAATTTGATATAATCAGCAAATAATAATATTTTTAAATTTTTCATAATTTTTGTAAAGTGTTTTTTGCCTAAATTTTTCAAGAAAACACTTTCCTAAAAGTCAAGTCAAATTTTCCTTTGTTTGGAAAGTGTTTTTCATCGACCAACTTTTCTAATAACAAACAAACAAACACAATAAAGTTTGAAAAGTAATTTTCCATACCACTTTTTAAAAAATAAACACAACAAAAAAAAAATACTTTTCTAAAAATCAAGCCAAATCTTTTTTTGACTAAAAGATGTTTTTCGTTGTTTAAAAAGTGTTTTTCATTGACTAGAAAATATTTTTCTTTAATCAAGAAATATTTTTCGTTGACCAACTTTTCTAATAACAAACAAATATAGAAAAATTTAGAAAATAATTTTTTAAAAACGACTTTCTTGGAAACAAACATGGTCGGAAGCCCCAACGCCACGTGGTGCTAGGGCAGCACAAACGCTAGATTTTCGTTTTTCATTGTTATTATAATATTATTACTTCTAATAAAAATATTAATATTTATACCACAATTGATAATATTTTTAGCATTAAAATTATTAATTATAAATAAAATAATAAATATTTATAGCACAAATAATACTATTTTTATATGAATATTTTTAATTTTAATAAAAAATAATAATATTTTTAATGCAAATGATGTTCATTATAATAAAATAATAATATTTATAACACTAACTATACTTTTTTAGAGTAATATTTTTAATTATAAGAAAAATTAAAATATTTATAACATAACTTATACTATTTTTACTATTAATACTTTAAATTATAATAAAAATGATTATAACTTAAATAATATTATTTTTTATATTAATATTTTTAATTATAATAAAAATTAAAATATTTAAAATCTTTTTTCCTGACACAATAGAATTAGGTCATGCAAAAGTCATTGAGCTTTGATGTTGACATCAGGCCCAAAGCAACGAGTCCTCCTTCAAGCTCAAGTGCCAAGGTCTTTATATT
>SRLM01000502.1:35225-68977 GCA_015708895.1 Populus ilicifolia | reverse complement strand
AAAAAACTAGTATAGAATGAATTAAATTTACTTATATTATAATATTAATTTTATACATGATAATATTTAATCTAATTTTATTATATGTTCAAAAAATTATGAAAATTATAGTTGTTATTAAATGAATTTTGTATGTAATGGAATTATAAATAGTTTAATGGAATAATAAAAACTATTTTATATAAAGTATATATTTTATCAATATTAATATATATTTTTAAAAATTATTTTATAACTTCAATTTTAAAAGCATTCTTAACCAAACACATTAAACTATATTTTCTTCAATCTCAATTTTAATCACGGTTTTAACCAAATATCAATTTTTTCAAACCAATCTCAACTAAAAGTATTTTTTTATAAAATAACTTTTTTCAAATCATAACAACAACAACTATCGCAATACCAAATACACATGATATAAGTCACAAAACCTAGATTGATTAAATATGTTATTGTCTTGATATTAAAAAACAAAGTCATCTTTATTTTTTTAAGCATAACCAAGTTTTTACTAATTGTTCAAATTATTATTGGATCCGTCAAGTCGACTAGGTTATATAGAGACATCTCTCTTATAGTTAAATTTAAATTTGAGCTAATTAAAATATCAAGTTAAGAAGTTTTAAGGTTGATCCGAGTTTAATAATAATGTTAATTTTTTTAAAAAGAAATCATCTTCTTCTTTTTAGTCTAATTTTTTTTTTAATTTTTAATTAATTTTGAATTGTTGTTTATAATTTATTTAGTTTTTTTTTAATAATGTTATCATAAAATTAAACATATATCCTAACATTTATTTATTGTTTAATTTTATAGGTGTTTATTTTTATTATTATATTATTAAATAAAATAATTCAAAAGAAATAAAATTATTAAACCTAATAAAGCTTACAATTTTAATTACATATTTAAGATATTAAATCATAAAATTAAATTAATCTAATATACCAGTATCTGAACAAAAATCTAAAAAAAGCATATCTTCTCAAAAACATTTTAAAAACAAACCAATTATTTTACTAATTATTTAAAACACAACTCGAATGGTGATTAATCTTCTCTCGTGTTTTTCAGCGAACTTTCTTTCCTCCTAAACATAAAAAACAAAATAAACAATTGTATAATGACACGTATCTTCAACAGGGAAAAAATAAAATGGAGAGTGGAACGAGCCCATTGTTTTATTTTAGTTAATAAAAAAAAGGGTTTAGACGGCTACATTCCAAGTTCAAACATGAAGGGATGAAAACAATTAGGTAAAGATTTGACAAGTGAATTCTCGAGAAGAGCGAGAGAGAGAGAGAGGGAGGGAGGGGGAGGGAGAGAGAGACTCTTGGAACATGAAGAAATGGTAAACTCGCAGGCTCGGGCTGCGTTGCGTGTCCAATTAGAAGAGGGGAGAGAGAGAAGCAGCCATCGTGTTCTTCACTGTCCAGCTCTTTTCTATCTGGAAGCTCAACGCAAAACCGAGTTTACTGAACACGACAACGTCGAGCATCAGCCACTAATTATCACTTTTTTATAACCCATTAATTAATTGCTTAACTACCTTATCACCATATTATCATCGACAACTAACCCCCCTCAAGTCAACCGTCAACAAATCGGAATCAGTTTCTCCAGTTCATCTTCCTCCTCCTGCTCTGAACAGGAAGTTCTCGAATCAATGAATCCCAAATTAGGACTTGGGTTTCTTCTTCTACTTTTACTCTGCTACTTAATCGACTCAAAATGCAGCAAAGGATGCGATTTGGCTCTAGCATCCTACTATGTTTGGCAAGGAGCTACCCTTTCATTCATCGCCGAAGTTATGCAATCAAGCATCTTAAAATCAACAGATTTCGACACCATCCTCAGCTACAATCCTCAAGTAACAAACAAAGACAGTCTCCCATCTTTCATCAGGATCCGCATCCCTTTCCCCTGTGAATGCATCAACGGTGAATTCCTCGGCCACTTCTTCACCTACAACGTCAGAAGTCAAGACACTTATGCAACGGTCGCCGATACATACTATGCCAATTTGACCACGACTCCGTCGTTGATAAACTTTAATAGCTACCCTGAGGTTAATATACCCGATAACGGAGTGCTTAATGTGAGTGTTAACTGTTCGTGTGCGGATAGCTCCGTTTCTAAGGACTACGGCTTGTTTATGACGTACCCGCTCCGACCCGATGATACTTTGGCGTCGATTGCCAATCAGACCAATCTCACGCAGTCGCTGCTGCAGAGTTATAATGTTGGTTTCGATTTTAATCAAGGGAGTGGTGTGGTTTATATTCCAGCCAAAGGTATTTTGTTATTTTTAGAAAGAGTTTGGTAGATAGTGTTTTTGTTTTGATAATTAGCTGGAGTGATTTAATTAGTTCAGAAAATACACACAAAATATTGGGATATTTGTTTGAAGAATTTATGGTAGAGAACTCGTGATGTTATGGTAGGGATTGCCTCGTTTGCTAAATCCTAAAGATATTCGTTTTTAGCTGTTTGAAGCTGCCTTACCATATCTTTTTCTTTATTTACAGATGCAGATGGTAGCTACCGGCCCTTGAAGTCGAGGTAACTTTCTGTACTTAGTCTGTATTCTAAATTTGTTCGTTCAGTTTTGGATGTTACAATTACTAAATGTTTGTAATTTCCTTCCCTTTTCATTTTCCCCTTTTGCAGCACAGGTGCACTGGGCTTCTTTGCGTGTTGATTTTTTGATATTTGGTCGTGGATGTAAGATGCTATCATGCAAACTTCGTACTATTTTGAACTAATGTTGTTCTTTCCTATAACCAGGTATAGCAGGTGGCGTTGTTGCTGGTATATGCATAGCAGTAGCTGTGGCACTGTTGATGTCAGTTTTTATATATGTGAGATTTTACCGAAAGAAGAAGGTGAAGGGGGCAATTTTGCTGTCAGCGTCTCAAGAACTCTCTCCACGAATTGGTCAAGGTTTTTCTATCACTATCCCTGACCTCCCTTTATGATTGAAGAGTCCTCAACGATCACTGGTTTGAACAGATTTCTCTTGCATTATTTCTTCCATAGAGAACACCAGGATGGTTCTTTTTTAATGTTTTTTTTTTCCGAGGACCATGACCATCATGGTCCAATTTATTGTTAATTCTTTTTCACTGAGTGAACGTATTGAAATATAATCATCTCATCTTACCAGCTCTAGATTCTCTTCTACTTCTGGAGAAAGTGAAATTATGTTGATGACTAAACATGTTAAATGTTCCTCTGTCTTGGTTCAGTACCTGGAAGTAACTCCAATAAACCTGTGGATGCGACTGGGTCCCAAGGTCTTACAGGTATAACTGTGGACAAGTCTGTGGAATTCTCTTATGAAGAACTTGCTAAGGCCACTGATGACTTTAGTCTGGCAAATAAGATTGGTCAAGGAGGCTTTGGGTCTGTATACTATGCAGAACTGAGAGGCGAGGTCTGTAATTACTGTAATCTTTAATTATTTATGATCCCCATTGTTAAAGTAATCGTAAAACATCATGCATTTTCCTGTGAGGTATTGAATGTTAGTTATTGAGTTTGAATTAGTTTGGCACCTTTGCTGAGCTTTTAAAGATAAGAGCAGTTGCCTGATCTTTTATCCTGTTTTTATATTGGAAGGTAGTTATAATCTAGCATCCTACTACATAGCAATGGATCTCACATAAAACAGCCTTGCAGATCTTTCTATAGTAGAAGGCCATTTATTGCTATGTTATTGAGGACAAGATTATTCAGCATATTTTGAGTTTAGGATAATGTTACTTTGCTACTTTTGTATTAAACGCTTGATGTGAACTGATAACTCTTTGATTTGTTAATTTGAACATGTCATGTCACATGCTTTTACCTGCTCTAGAGAGATTTATTTTAGTAGAGCATAGCAGTTCTAGAGCCACTTTCAAATAAGCTCTGTGAAGCCTAGTCATTAGTTAATTAGAACTGGGAATCCATGTTATAGAAATGAATGAAAAGTATTCTACTGAGTGAATGGAACGGGTGGGTGAGCAACTACATTAACTGGTAGCATGCACTTAGGTTGAATTGAAATAGTGGTTGCTGCAGCTGCATTTTTTAGCAATCTTTGTGTTTTTAAGGATTGAGGTCCATACCTTATCTTGTCTTGAATTATGTCGGCATAAAGAGTGAGCAGAATTTTTTCAAAAAATGAATATCTGAACTGACTCAATTGAAAACATCCAGACCAGTTGTTTCAGTTTAATTTGGAAGGAAAATATATAGTCTCAAATGCTGCTATTCTGTTGCCTTTGGAGAAGAACTAAAATGACCTTACAAACTTAGTGATATCAATTGAAATTTATTTATTTTTAATCAGTTTATAATTCATATATAACATAAAAAGGGGTTGGAAAATCTAAAGAGCCTTAAAGTGATGTACCTCTACTAAAGAACCTTAATCAATGTGTCATGCATTTTTTAATCGATGCCTATTTTTCTAAATTTGTCTGGATGGAATTGATTCAATGTAGTTGGCATTCAGCTTTCTAGTATTTGGAAATTTTTTAATGAAAAAAGATAAGACATTTTCCAACTGAACTGACCACTCTATTCTAAAATTTATATTTTTGACTTATTATGCAGAAAGCTGCCATTAAGAAGATGGACATGCAAGCATCAAAAGAATTCTTTGCTGAGCTCAAGGTTTTAACACATGTTCACCACCTAAACCTGGTAATGTGCTCATCTTTTTGCAATTACAAGAAATATAGATTGTGCTTATGAACAAAAATAGGTGATAGCATCTTTGCTTTACTTGAGAGAAGGTTTGAACTTTGACTTGAAGAACTAAAGTTATATGAAATTGATCACCCTCACCTTTCATCTATACAGAAACATGAACAAGAAGTATAAAGCACAACAAATTTCATGAATTATTTAAAGAGTTTACAAGTTCAATTAAGAACTTAATGTGAGAATTATTCAACCATATAGAAAAAAGAACTCTCAATCTGCAGCAACCTTAGATAAAAATTCATCAACTAATGGGTTAAACATGTATTCAATTTAAATAAAACTCAAACTATTGAAAATAAAGTTTAAAATAATAAAAATAAATAAAACAATAGTCTAAGATTATTTTTCACCATTTGCCACATATGATAGTGAAAGTTATCAAGAGAAATAATACCTGATGCCTGGTAATACTAGAATTAATTTATGAACAATTAATTCTTCTTTTTTGATAAAGAATCCTTATAAAATAACTAAGCTAAAGGCTGCTTCTTGACTTAGCCTATTGAACTCATCTTGAATCCACTTTGTTGTAGGCCTTAGAATAGATCCAATTGATACTCTTAATGGATTATTTAATGTCGTAGCCAAGATCACATTATCCCCTCTCTTCTCAAAAGAATTCAACTTTGAATCATTACCTACATCAAACAAAGAAAGATAAAAAACTTTGAATATAACACTAACATTATTCTCACCTTTTAGAGTTGCTTTGGAGGCATTGACTCATTTAAGGAATCTGAATGAATCATCTCCTCTAAGGATCAACTTTGATGTTCTATGTTCAAGAAATCTCTCTTTGTGTATGTGCACCCAAACCTAATCTCTTGGTTTAAAGACAATCCTTCTTCATCTTTTGCTTGCTTGGAATGCATACTTCTCATTTGTTTTTTTGAACATGTTGTCGTACCTTCTTTAACAATGCCTTTCATCACCCTTGCTTTTCTATTGCCATCAAGTCTAACGTTCTCATCAATAAGTAAAGAAATCAAATCTATTAGAGTTAAACTATAAGCTATTTTAAATTATGAATAATTTTTCTTATTTAAGAGATTAGCAAATAATGATTTTTTTTTGTAACTTATCAAACAAAAATTGTAAATGCTCTATATGCTCTCCTAAATTCTTACTGTAAATATCATTAAAGTAATCAACAACAAAGCTTTTTGTGAATGCACACAATATATGATTCATCAACCTCATTAAATTAATATGTGCAATTGTAAGAGTAAACAACATGACTAATTATTCAAACAATTCACATTTAGTCTTAAAGTTATTTTCCTTTCATTCCCTTCTTTCATCGTAATATGATGATAACTATTTTTCAAATCAATCTTATTTTTCAAACATATGAGATCCATTCAACTCATTAAGAAAATCATCAAGTCTAGGGATGGGATGTTTGTACTTCACCATACCATTGTTGATTGCACTATTTATCAACAACAAACCACAATGGATCTCATCAGAAAATACACAGTAAAATCCAAACAACTACAACCCTTTATCGAAAAGCCTTACTAAACTTTGATTGTCCTGGAATCCTAACCCAAGATAAAAAAAAAAAAATCTTTGAAAACTTCTAGTAAAATTTTAGCTTAATCCAACAGTCAGGTAAAAATTATGTTTGTTGGTGTAAAGCTACATGGTAAAACAAATTAAGCTCAAATCTAAATTTAATTGTCCTATATTATCCTCAAAATCATGTAACAAAGATATAGCAACACTAGAAATAAAATAATCTAGATTGTTAGTGTTAAAGTATGTCTCTTTATATATAAGTAAAATAAGAGGAATTTCAGAAAAATAAACACTCTTGATCTCGCTTTTTTTTTTTTAATAGAAACTTAGGTGTTCACCTATATTTTATACACTCTTTTCTTTTCTTATCCTTATTTTCTTCTCTTCACTATCGGTTTCAATTGACTTTTTTTCTCTCTTATTTTTCTTTTAGGCTCACTTTATTTTCACTATTTAAAATCACTACCTCACATGTTTTGTTTGTCTCCTCAGCTTTACCTTTTCTTTTCAGCTTTAATAGATCTTGTTTAAGTCTTTAAAATTCTTGTTCTGTCAACTTTGTCTTCCAACAATACTGTATAAAATAGTAGCTTTACTAACCACTTTTATATATATACTTGCATGGTTACCACGGCCTCACATTGTTGTATTATCATTTCAACTTTACTTTTCCTTATTAATATCAATTGGTCTTCATAAACCTGTCTAGGTGACAATGATGCAAGTTTGGATGCCTTTTCATCCTTTACAAGAGAACATCTATTTTTAAATCCATCATATTTGGTCTTCCTATCAAATTGTCAAGGTCTCCCCAATAATAAATGACTAGCTTGCATAGGAACTACATCACACAAAATCTTATCTTTGTACTTTCCAATCAAAAAAGAAATCAAAACTTGTTTAGTCATTATTACTTTATCACATTCATTCAACTATTAAAGCTTATAAGGCCTATTATGCTTAACAGTGTTTAGATTCAATTTCTTAGGAAGTATAGTATTTGCAATACTAGCAACATTAGTACAACTTTCATTATCAATAATCATGCTAGTCACTTTGTTACTAATGTGACATCTTGTATGGAAGCTCTCCTTTTGTTGTTCCTTTACCAATTTCTTAGCAACTTTCTTATCATTAGCCTTTGAAAACGTCATTTCTTTATCTTCAAAATTATCGTCCACACTATCATCATTTATTGTAGCTTTAATAGTAGGCATTTCAACTTCCTTTTCTTTACTACTAGGGACTTTTTGTTTGTTGATCATCTCATCAAACTTAATTATTAACACCTTCATCATAGCTTTCATTCTATCCTATATTTCCTTTGCATTTCTGATCTTTTTTTGTTCAATACTTTTTTAAGACATTGTTTATATTTGAAATAGAGGTTAGTACCAAATAAAAAAATAATTATTTTTTCTCACACAAACCTCATATGTTTACTCTCACAATAAAATTGGCTTTTCTCGTGTTTTACATTATTTATTAGGCTTTGCACTCTAATAGACTTGCTACGTCTTATTAAACAATTAACCAAATTATGCAATGATTTATTTTATATTTTATAACTTAAGAATCAATAATTATTCAAACTTTCAAAACAACATTCGAGGAAAAATTTAATAGTAGTAATGTAAATTCGTGCAAATACAATGATGAAACATGAAAGACAAGCAAGAATTATTATTAAGAAACAACGAAAACTATGAAATTCAAGAAAATAAAGGAATTGATGCTAGAAATCAAGAAACTAAAGAAATTGATACAAGCTAATTTTATTCTACTCAAATTTGCAATTAATCAAGATCACCAAGAATTTTCAAGGCAAGTTTTGATTCTTTTTTATTTTAAAGGTGTCGAGTATTTCAAGTCCAAAGATAAACATAATTTGTTGTTTGTATGTAATTTTTTCCAGGCATCTTCAAGACTTTTATTTCTTTTCCTATCAAAAACTGATTCTCGTCTCCCTTTTTTTAAAATCAAGATTCCACAGAAACACCACAAAGATTAATCAACATTTAATCTTTTTTTTTTCTTGGTGATAGCTGAAACCCTAGAGAGAAAGAAAGAAAAAAAAAGAAGAAGAAACAAACACTAGATATAGTAAGATCTAAAGAAAACCCAAGAATTACTTATACCAATTTGATACCAAATCAATACGGAATTGTCATTTAGATTGTTAATTTGAGGTTTGAAAAAAATTTTGCAATTTGACTGAACAAGAACCTGCCCTTGAAAAACCAAATTTATATGCAGTTGATCACCTTTAATGTATGCCTATAACAAGACATGAATAAGAAGTATAAATCACAATGAAGTTAATCAATTCTTTGAAGAATTTACAATTTCAATCAAGAACTTATTATGAGAATCACTCAACCATACAAAGAGAGAAAATCACACAATTTGCGGCAATCTTAAGTAAAAATTCATCATCTAAATAAAAATATTTACATTAGAGTGTTTCTATGTAAACCCTAAATCTAACAGGTCAAACATGTATCTCATTTAATAAAACCCAAACTAATTAAAATAAAGTTTAAAATTAAAAAAAAAGTCTAAGATTATTTTTCACCATATGCCACATGATAGTAAAAAATATCCAAGAAAAGTAATTGTTGAAAAATCCTTGTTGAACAAAAACATGATAGTCTAAGATGCCTTGTAAAATAAGAATTAATTTCTGACCAATTAATTTTTTTTGTTTGATATGGAATCCCTATAAAATAAGTAACCAAAAAGCTGCCACATGGGTTCTTAATAGCATTAAGAATTCCTTGTAGTGAATGGAATCCATCACTCTTAAGGAAACAATATATTTTTTATTTTCACACTTTGTTGGCGCTAGACCCAACTTTAAACATGTATCGTTGGAAAGGTATAAATATCTAGTTTTTAATCCAATTGGAATCGCATTCAAACTCATTCTATTATTTTAGATATGATCTGAAGAGTAGACAAAGGTTTAGCTTGACAGATTTGAATATTTTTAACCCAAGCCTCTTGACTTAACCCATTAAACTTCTCTTGGATCCATTTTATTTGAGGCCTTAAAATAAATCCAATAGACACTTCTAATGGATCCTTTGATGTGGTAGTCAGGAGCTAGGATCACATCATGTATGTGCACTTGAAAGTGTATTTGGACACTCAAGTTGATAGCTTTGTAAAATTTTGAAGGTTTTTTTTTTTTAAAAAAAAAATTGTGATGCACTAAATAATGTTTGCATGTACTCTATGTACTAAATAGTACTATCTACATTTAATACAGGTCCGATTGATAGGATATTGTGTTGAAGGTTCTCTTTTCCTGGTCTACGAATATATTGAAAATGGAAACTTAAGCCAGCATTTGCGTGGCTCTGGTGAGACTACATGTCCATTTTGAACATTGTTTCTGGTGGTAGCAGACACATTGAATGGCAGTGATAAAAGTGTTGCTTGTTTGCAGAGAAGGATCCATTGCCATGGTCTACAAGAGTGCAAATTGCTCTTGATTCAGCTAGAGGCCTTGAATACATCCATGAGCATACTGTCCCTGTTTATATTCATCGTGATATTAAATCAGCAAACATACTGATCGACAAGAACTTCCGGGGAAAGGTTGGATTGATTTTTGTAATGATGTGGTTCCATTTCAAGCTTTTTTTTCGCATATTTGTATTAAACTTTATGATACAGGTTGCAGATTTTGGATTAACAAAACTAACTGAGGTTGGAAGTACATCACTCCCTACACGTCTTGTGGGTACATTTGGATACATGCCGCCAGAGTAAGACATTTTCTTTTCTAGCAATTCTATAAGAAGATAAGAAAATTGGAATAGGTTTCAGATACGATCCTGTTTTAGCTTAACAACTGGTTGGTCTCAATTTCTTAGCATCTTTTTCTTGTCTGTAACTGTTTGGACAAAGAGCCCAAACTCTGTGTCAGAGCAAAAGAAGTGTTTATGAGTTGTGTGATAGAATTTTGTCATTGTTGGGAACATCTGATAGAATTTTGAAATAGGGTCAGTAAATGGCGCGGTAAGTGGCTTTAAAAGTATTCTATTGGAATGCTATTGAGAATTTTGTGTTGCTTCTATTACCCATCTACATTGATGGCATAAACCTCCCTGTGAAATCCAAAGTTTTCCAATTCCTTTGTTACTAGGCAGGGAGGTGATTTGGATGGAAGGTTGATCTCCCAGTTTATAAATTCATGACCCAGAACGAGATAAAAAATAGAATATAAAAAAAAAGGATGTCAGGCATGAAATCAGTGTGGCAAAAAATGGAGTGAGTTGTATGTCGGACTCTGACTATGATGCAAAAGAGTTGTTTTTATTGTGGGAAGACACGATTGCATAGCACTGCTGCAGCTAAGTAAGATTTTTGGGTTGCATGATCATAATTATAAATCTAAGGATTTTAGAAGTATATCTGATGAAGTCACTATAGTTTGAAAATGAAAATTTAATGTCATGTTTAGTTTCTGAGAATAGATGTGAGTGTATTTTATGCATCTAGCAGGACAAGGGACAAAAACTTAAATGAGAGCATTTCTTTATTTTTTATGAAACATGGATTGACATTTCCCATGATTCTGTGCAGATATGCTCAATATGGTGATGTTTCTCCGAAAGTAGATGTTTATGCACTCGGGGTTGTCTTCTATGAACTTATCTCTGCTAAAGAAGCTATCGTCAAGACAAATGGTTCTAGTACTGAATCAAGGGGCCTTGTTGCTTTGGTTAATTTTCTGCCATTCCTCTTTATATCTATTAATTTCTGGATGCTAATAGATGTACTTAATTTACTGTAGTTCGAGCTCTGCTGAAGCTTGACTCAGTGCTGAACCCAGAAAATTGAATAACAATTTTCATATGGTTCTGGCATCTGACAAGGCTTAGTGGAGTTGAAATGAATTTTACCAGCACATTTGAGGCTCTCTCTTAAATGAATTTTACCAGCACATTTGAGGCTCTCTCTTAAACCTAACTTTCAAGCCTATATATGTGCTGCTTCTGAATACATCCAGAAAACACCCACAAGCTGACCTTTTTCTTTTTTTTTTTGCTACTCCATGCTACAGTTTGAGGATGTTCTTAATCAGCCTGATCCTAGGGAAGACCTTCGCAAAGTAGTTGATCCAAGGCTCGGAGAAGACTATCCACTCGATTCAGTTCGCAAGGTAAACAAACAAACTTCTTTTGGAAATACACATATAAAGATCCTGTTTTTGCAGTCTAAATCAGAGCTGTGTGCCTATTTTGGTTCCAGATGGCCCAGCTTGGCAAGGCATGCACCCAAGAGAATCCTCAGTTGCGGCCGAGTATGAGATCCATTGTGGTTGCTTTAATGACTCTTTCATCCTCGACGGAGGATTGGGATGTTGGCTCCTTCTATGAAAATCAAGCTCTTGTCAATCTAATGTCAGGAAGATAGAAGGTAAGGTCATCACATATTATGAAATGATTATGCGAATACACCAAAATCTTTTCATGTAGATGTATACATGTATCGTTAACCTGTAAATTTGTTAGATGGAAATTGATCTGGAGGGAATATAAATTGTAGCATTAATCATTTGATGAATGCATAAAATTCCGAATGTATTTTTTGGTTGAAATCTGAAGGGTTGGTTCGTTCATCAACTAGAGGGTTTAGGGTTTCTTTAATCACGCAGTTAAGAAAAAGCAAAGGAAGCCTCGGCTTGCTTTGCTATGCAATCAGCCACTGAATTGGCTTAGCTTCTGCTTAATTGACATCTGCTACTATTAGAAAATCTTCCAGCGTTAACAAGCGTTAGAATTAAAGGAGAAGGACAAAAGGCAAGGATGTCAAAGTTTTATCAATTATAAAATCTTCTTGGGTAAGGCCTGAAAGTAATGAGAAAAACCAAGAAGATAAAATCCTAATTAAGTTATATATGGAATGATAAAAAAAAACATCAAGGATAAAAAAAAATATATAATTAAGAGAATAAGAATCTCATTTGAAAAACAAAAATAAAATAAAAAGAAAATCTAAAAATTAGAATTCAAGAGAAAAATTAAAAAAAATCTAAAATAAAAATCATGAGAATAAGAACTAAATTTGTTTTTTTAAAAAAATCAAGATCATGCATCTAAGAATAAAATTGAAAACAAATTAAAAAACAAATTAAAATTTGATAAGGGTCTAAAAATCAAAATTAGAAATCAAAACATCAAGGGTTAAGGGTTAAATCTTATATATCATCAAATTTTAAATTGAAGAGCAAAATTAAATTCATAAAAAAATCTAAAATCAAAATCTAAATCAAAAGAATGAGGATCAAATATAAAAAAAAATAAAAATATGATCAAGGTTTAAATGATGAATTGAAAAAAAAATTAAAATTTGATAAAGGAGTCAAGAATCTAAATTAAAAATAAAAATAAAAATATTGATGGTCAAGGCTAAAACATTATATAATAAGAAAACGAATATTATATAAAAATAAAATATCAAAAGATAAAATTAAAAAAATAAATTAGATTTGATACAAATAAATAAAAAAATGAAATCAAATATAATATAATTAATTTTTTATAAGGAAAATAAAGGGGAAATTAAAAATATCACCAGCTCTAGTGTGGATGGAATAGCTGCAAGTGTCTCACTACTATAAAAATGACGGAGAGAAACATTGAATATGACCCTAAAATATAGTGTTTGTTCATTAAAAGGCTCCTCACGTGACATGCAAAAAATACAGATGCCTCTCACACGTCAATAATTTTTTTTAATTTATAAAAATATAAAAATACTTTTGACCTACCCAATATTAACAAAAAAAAACATAATTAAAAGATAAAAAAAAAACTTTAATTTTAGCTATAGATTATTTGATTAAAATGACACTCTAATATCTAGCATGCGCCTCTGCCCTTATAGTTAGTAAAATTCAACTTTTGATGATATTTTTTGCACCGTGCCCTCGTTCAACTTTATAAAAGCAAATGTATCCCGTGAAAAATATAAAACTTAAATTATTAAGGGTAAAATGATAAGTAAATACGAGTGTATGGATATATTTTAGGTTTTGTGATAATAACCATCTTGTCATGGTGATTCGATGAGATTTTCTAATTATTTTTAAAATATTTTTTATACTGAAATATATTAAAATAATATTTTTTATTTTATAAAAATTATTTTATCAAAATAATATTTTTTATTTTATAAAAATTATTTTATCAAAATAATAAAAAAATATATAAAAAAAATTAATTAATTAATTTTTTTTAAATAAAAATCACTTTACTGAACCGTATAAAAATATAGCAGCCAAATACAGAAGGCCGTCCATGGGAAAGTGACTTCACACATTTATGGCAAAAAGGCGCCATTTTTAATTTGGCTGCAGGCAACGAAAGCTGATATATATATATATATTCTAACTTGAAAAACTTGCCCTCATAGAACTAAAAAGTCATTGACCAAATATCTACCTTGGTAGATAAGAGTTTGACATTCCATTGCCGTGCTTCACGTAAATCAAGGTTTGACAAATCATTTTCTTAACAGAGGAAGCTTCCAGGCTCTTGGCTACCAAGGTTGGGATTTGGTCAGTGACTTTTCAGTTCTGTGAGGGTTGGGATTTGGTCAGTGACTTTTCAGTTCTGTGAGGGCAAGTTTTTCAAGTTAGAATATATATATATATAAAGATCGCAATGTAGTGAATTCTTATTTTCTGAGAAATAAAAAACATATATCTTTTTAATTTTTACAATTTTTTTAGCTCATGTTAAAATTAAATTGTGTGAAGTTAATGTCATCTTGTTGATAGAGTGATCCAAAGAAAGAAAAAAAAAATAGTTTCCTTCTAGTCAATTTATAAAACTTATAATCCAAGTTATGAACTTTACCAAATTAAATTGATTTTTTTATTTTTATGATAAAAAAATAAAAAAATCAATTCATAATCAACTTAATACTAAATAATAAAATTTAATAAAAAATCAATATTAAATGATGAATCTAGAAAAAAATATCAAAAGAAAACTCCATATCATTTGTATTTTGAAAAAAAATATTGTTTCCTTGTGCAATTGAAGGACTTCCACTACTAGAATTTTTAGATTTATCAAAGGGATTTTATGTTGATATTTATACTCACAGTTCATTAGTATGAATTTTTCTAATAGGCATATGGACAAAAATTATTTGTAAAATAAATAGAAAAACTCTTATAAATAATTTGTGATATTTTGATGCATTCGTTGGTAATTAATTTATTAATGGATTTACTAACATAAAAAGCATACAAAAAAATTGTATGTCATTTCATTGATGATTTTTTTTATCCATCAATATTTTCTTCGATGAATTTGACATATAACTATCAAACATACCATTTGTTGTTTTTTCGGTGATTAAACAATGACAATAAAATTTGTAGTAATTATTTTTTAACTCTCTAGAATATATTAACGAACTAAGTCCATTGGTAACCTCACTAGTAATAATTTAAAAATAGTTTTCTTTAAAATTATTAAATGAAAATAGAAAATAATTAAAATAAATTAAATGATTATAAAAATCATATATTTATTACAAAATTAAATATTTATAAATTCAAATATAATTACTCTAAAATAGAGGTACTAAAAATAAAAGAGAAGGATGCGACTCCTCTTTACCGGTATTGTAGAGCAAATAAAAAGAAGTACATGTACTACTTATTTATGATTTTATTTTCATTACTAATTGGTGAAGTTTGGTTGTCTCAACACTGAGTCGTTCATAATTAGCAGCATGATAATTTATTTAAGCTTGAACTTTTTGATCTAAAATCTAGTTGAACTTTGAAAATTGAGTACTTGAAATTAATTTTGAACATCCCATGATTGAAACATTATGAGTTATCTACATGTTCTCAACTGTAGTATTAGAGAAATTGTGCATACTCCAGATGTTTATTGGGTCTGCTATACGATCATATCTATAACAACAAATCCAAATTGAAATCTGGATGCGTCGTAAGATTATCATTGTATCTTTTTTTTTTTTAACTAGGTGTTATATGTATGTTGGAGAAAAAAAATTAACAAATTAAAAAAAAATAATAACTTAAATTTTTTTTTATTAAAAACCACATATCACAAAGTGTTGAGTTCTGTTATCCAGAAGTTGTTGCACCCTTTTTTGACAATCTTCAATTTGCATGTCATTTCCATTAAAAACTTATTCAAGGTTGGTTTACATACAAGAATTGTAGCCTTCAAGGAAAAAATATTGTTGTTAGTTAAAAATGAATTATCTGTTAGTAGATGAACAATAAAATTGAATAAAAAGATTAACTCTTTTTTTTAATCTTGATTTCAATGTTATCTAATTGTAATGTGAATAAAAGGTTTAAAATTTGAATTAGAACATGGATACTGACAAATCAAATATTGAAGCGGTTGAATTATATTATTTGTTATAGAGAAAAATGGAGGAAGAAGATGAAACGAGGGAGGAAATGATGAGGGTCACTTGTTAGGTAATAAATTAAATATTATAAATGAATTTATCAATGGATTAAATTCATCGGTAATTCTATATGTAAAAATAACACATTATGTACTTTATTTTATTTTTATCATTCCTTCTTTCTTTATTGTAATTACATTAGTAGATACCAAGTGAATATTTTTATTGGTATTTACCGATGGATACTAGAATGACATATTTAATTGGAAAAATTTATTATAATTTATCGATGAAAATATTTTATCAATATTTCTGTTTATATTTGTTAATTTCTAGTAATGTCCATTAATTAAGTTGAATTATTTTTTATTTTATAATAGAAAATAAAAAAATCATTTCACAATTAATCAATCTAGTACTAAATAATAAAAATCAATAAAAAAAATCAATATTAATGAATGGAACTAAAAAGAAAACTCATATCATCGAAAGAAACTATTGCTTCCCGGTGAAATTGAATGCAAAATCTCCATCAATCGACCAACACACTAATCAACTTATCTACTCTGCAGAATTAATATCTAAATCACTAAAAACAAAATATTTATCTGATTTACTATTTATATAAATAGTTAAACCAACCTGACTCTCATGTACCGATAACATTTGACTTTTTACTCATCACCGGTACACCTACAACAAGGAAATCCATTAACATACATAGCGATATATATATATATATAAAGATCGCAATGCAGTGAATTCTTATTTTCTGAGAAATAAAAAACATATATCTTTTTAATTTTCACAATTTTCTTCATTTATTCCAAAACAATAATTACGCAGAGGGGAGAGGTGACTTCTTAAATCTTATTCCTCATGCGATTGAGGTGTTCTTCCAAAGGACAAAATCCAAATTGAAACAAAAACACTACAAGCATGGGCTTCCACCTGGTTTTTGGAATAAAATGAAAGAAAATCATTCCTTCCGTGTCTGCAGGAAGAGGAGAAAGAAAGAAAGGACATGAATCCTACATATATTTTGCTTGTTTACGAGGTCAGGTGATTAGGTTTCTTTTTTAATTTTAATTTTAATTTTAATACTACAATTTGTATATAAAAAATTCTTTTTCTCTAGTTCCATTTAGGTTTGATTTGGTTAGTTTAAATTTTTTAAATTAAAATGAAAAAGAATTGAATTTTTTTTACATCTTTCAATCAATTTTTTTCATATAAAATAAAAAATAAGTTGAGAGGAACTAAAAAATCTTAGAAAATTTATGTCATCATACTCGATTTCTAGAGAAGTAGGTTACAAAATAGAATTGGTCCGACTTGAAACCACATAGAACTTTTATTATAATTTAAATGGGTAAATAAGGGAACAAAATCAAAGAAATTAAGCTGTGAACAAGTGAGGTTCCACGGTGCAGATTGGAATATAATCAATGGTAATAAAAATTGCTCTTCCAAAACAATGACAATATTTGGACTTTGCAGTAGGAGATGTTAAATATATTGACTTGTTATGCGCAAGTAGTAGTGTATGGCAGTCCGTTAAATTACACTCCGCCGCGAGTTAGACTAATATTTTAAAATATAAAAAAAAATATTAAGAGCTCAAAGAATGTTTTTATTATATTTTTAAACCTGATTTAATAAGTAAATTTTGAATCTTAATAATTTATTTGATTAAGTCGAGTTTTTAATTAAATTAAGCAGAACCTGACTTAAATTAAATTAATTAATTTTATAAGTTTAAATATAATTTTAATGACCAATAAAAACATGGCTTGGATTTTAAAAAAATCTTTTAAAAAATAATTTTAAGATAATGATAGATTGAATCATCTCAGTCTTTCAATGATGTATGCCATAGATTTCATTGAATTTAATAATTTTTGAAATTATATGATAAAAATATACAGTAATAAAATTCAGCACTAATCTAAAAATAAAAACTTATTTGAAACAGTGATAACTTTATAGAAAATAAATTTTTTTTTGTAGTTTATTTATCAATCAATCCAATATTGAACTCGTCAAATATATAAACTAAATAACTTGGGCTAGCATGCAAACTTGTAAATCGGGTTATAAACTTCATTGAAATTATAATTTGTATTTTTTCAAAACTACTTTTTATTAAATTATATAATAATAAAAATAAATGATTGAAAAATCAAATACTAAACTAATATTGAGATATAAAACAAAAATAAAAAAAGAGCAAAAAGTTCTACTTGCTAGGGTAACGAGTTAAACTTGTGAACATGTCAATGAACTTTATAAAGTTTAATAAATATATTTTATCTGAAACTATTATTTTTATAATATGAGAAAAAAAAACATCCCAACAAATCCATTTTGGCTTAATTTTTTTTCTTAAACAAAAACAATATTGAAAAAACTAGTAGACAAAAGTTGATCATTTATTTAGTTGTGTTTAATGAATTTATATATTAAAATTAATTTGAAATACAAATTGTCACACGTATATAAGAGTTATTGAATAAAATAAAATAAAAAACTTATTGTGCAAGGCCAGACATATTAAAAATATCACAAAAAATAAATATTTTTAATTTTTAATATATATTAAATATAAGAAATAACAAATAAATAATCCTAATCTCTTCAAAAATCAAACATATCCAATATAATTAAGAAATAATCAGTATTTTAAAAAGGATAAATAATAAAAAAATCTCATATAAGTAAAATACAAGCTTAAAAATATTAAAAAAATATATATGAAAAGTGGTTTAAAAAAAATCAAAATTATATAAAAAAGAATGAGGTTAGCCCAAGCGTCTAGCTCATGAATAAAAACCTTACGGGTGAGTTTTTAAAGTCAAGACCAATAATATAGACCTTAATTTTTTTTTTGTAAGATAATAATATGATAGATAACATCTTGTCCACTCAAATTTAATATTTTTTTAAAAATAAACAATGCATAGCTTGGAATCCCCAAATTTTAGTGGTTACTGAAAAATAAAGGTGATTGATTTTTCTTAAAAAAACCATTTTTCAACCCAAAACACCTAAAAAAATCTTAATAACCTCGGTAAATCAACTTTTAAACTCCAAAAACATAAGAAGTTCCTTCAAAACCTAAAATAAACCCCAAACCCAATTTTGTCCGGCACTTTCAAGATAAAATAAACACCAACTCCTATAATCAAATGAAATTACTTAGAACAAAATTATAACGTTTTGATGGTTATAATTTTAAATATAACATCTTTTTCTTTGTAAACTGGAATCCAAATATTCTCTCTCTCTTTACTCTCACTCAATAAAGATTAAAAAATAATAAAAATAAAATTTAGTGTTAATTGTTTTTTTAGAATTAAAAGAATCAATCACCTCATAGCTAAAAAAAATAAGGAACACAAATGTATTTTTTAAATTAAATTGAAAAGCACCATCTATTCTAGCCATTTTTTATTTATTTTAGTTCTTTATTTTTCAATTCAATAATCTTTTTAAAAAGCACAATTGAGCACTAATTTGAAATAGTAAAGGCTCTATCCTAAAAATAAAATAAAATTTAAAGATTTTTTTTTAAGTCACTATTTCAATCTATATATAGTAAAACGTATAAAATGATGAATGGTGATTTTGAAACAGTAAAAATCTCCACGGCATTTAGCTTTTCCTGAAATAATTATAATTATAATAAAAGAGAATTAATCAAATATATCTTCAAAGTGGAAGTTACCAAGAAATCACCAAACCATGCATGTTATCCCTTAATAATTAATTAAAGAACGTGAGCTTGCAACTTATACACATCTTTAATTATTTTGAAGATAATATATTGTAGAAACACAAATTTTTTATTAATCAAATTTCACCATGTGTTATTTTATTTTATTTTATTTTTAAAATAAAAATAAAATAAATGATATAAAAAATAAATGAGTCTTCATATATTTCTTGGCCAATGAAAAGTTGACACTTGGGATGAGATATTCAAGTATCTAATTATAAATACAAGATCCCATCAGATATCTTATCATAAATGCAAGATCCCGTCAATAAATATCAACAAATAAAATTATACCATGTAGCATTGGAAAAGGACTTGAGAACCCCTACAGATCTATATAAATAGAGGGCTTCAAACTAAAGTAAAGGAGTTTGGGAGATACAAATTTTCTTCAAGACAAGCTCTTCAAGCAAGGAAGCTCTCTCTCAAAGAGTTCTCAAACCTCCTTTATCCACGCTTGAAGTCTACAAAGAACGAAGCTCTATTGGATCGAGCCAAAACGTCCCATAAGAGTTCTTCAACAACACTTTAAAGACGAATTAAAGGTACTCTTTAAAGCATCAAATCATCAAATCTTGCTTCGTAATACACGCCCAAATTCGTGTTCTTGCAAAACACAAATCTTCGCTTGATTACTCAAATAAATCAAGTCACCATACATCAAATCCAAGGGAAGAATCAGAGGATTGTCATATTCTTTTGAAAGAATATATTACATAGAAAGTGTACCCATTCATGTATTAATAAAATTATATATTTATACACGTGTGCTTGTTTGATTTCAGGTGCTCAAAATTATGTCCATAAATTTTTAGCTACTCCACTAGGGACATCTTTACCTCTCATCTCTTCCCTTCAAGAAAGAATTTTCAACAAACCCTCAATGGCAACTAGGAGGAACATGATCACCATTGTTGCTTCGAAAAGTAGCATGACCATTGATTCATGTCACCAATATACTATTGAAGATTCTTCAACCTCGCCACTAAAAACAAAATCCATCGTCGAGTTGTATGAACAAACTAAGCCGACTCTCAAGTTGACATCAACTTTGAATGCAAGAGGGGCACCAGATCTCGCCTCAAAGATGACGCCACAAGCAACTCCACTACAAGAGTCAAGTGGGGCGAGCGAAATTCTCTTCAGCACTCAAGGCAACTTCGATAATTCACCTATGAAAACTTCTCCGTGTCAATCACCAAGTAAAGCTTTAGGTTTTGGCACCATGCCAGTGATGATTATCGAGACAACATTTTTAGAGGATCAAGTGGATAACTTGACAAAACTCATCAAGGGGTTTTCGACTTCACTTAAGGCAAAAGACCACGAGATAGCAAAGTTGATGAACAAACTTGAGAGCTTGAACGAAGGAGGTCAAACCTCAGCTACCAAGGCTTTTCAAGTAGATCAACTAGATATCATTGAGGAGTCTGCAACAGGAGCTGCGAAGAATGTATGTGGTATTACTGATGGCATCTTCACCACAAATCATTTGAAAGAACTCATCAAGGAAGCTATCACAGACTAGGTGCAAAGCTCAATTCAACCCTTATATTCATATACGAAGTCGTACACCCAAATAATCGACATGTTAAAGATGCCTCTAAGTTACCATCCACCCAAGTTTCAACAATTCGATGGTAAGGAAAATCCTCGGCAACACGTAGCTCACTTTATGGAGACTTGCAACAGTGTCGGGACTAATGGTGATCTCATGGTGAAATAGTTTGTTCGTTCCTTAAAAGGTAATGTATTCGATTGGCACACTGACTTGGAGTCTAGCTCGTTGATACTTAGGAGCAGTTGGAGCGCCATTTTCTTAACCGCTTTTACAAAACTTATGTGGTTAGTATGATTAAACTCACTAATGCACGTTAATGGAAGGAAGAGCCTATCATCGACTACATTCATCGGTAGAGAAACCTTAGCCTCCAATATAGAGATCGGTTCACTAAAACTTCTATGCTAGACATGTGTATTCAAGGGATGCATTGGGGACTATGCTATATTCTATAAGGCATTAAACCAAAGTCTTTTGAAGAATTAGCTACTCGTGCACATAATATGGAACTTAGCATTGCAGCGGCTGAAAGTTCATTATTACCCATGCAAGAGCCTAAAAGAAATAAGCTTGAAGGTCATAGATTCAGAAAAAGCACTCTAAAGGTCAAGGAAAAGCAATCTTTAGTAGTTAACTCAACTATTGTAAGGGTACCAATTGGAGTTAAGATGAATGATCACGCAACGCCGACTAATTTTCAAAAGGGTGAAAAAAAGAAACCATCCTTGAAAGAGCGACAAGAAAAGATGTATCCATTTCTCGACTTAAACATATCTAGGATGTTGGATGATCTGCTTAAGGCAAATATCATCGCGTTGCCAGAAGTGAAGCGCCCTGAAGAAGCAAACCAAGTAGATAATCCGAATTATTGCAAATATCATTGCTTAATCAATCATCTTGTATAAAAGTGTTTTGTGTTGAAAGATAAGATTATGAAGCTATACGAGAATAGAGATATTATTTTTTATGATGAAATAACAGCCTCTAATATCATAACCACGGTCAATTTAGGACCATATCAATCACTCCTTACAATAAGTTTCGGCTCCTTTGAACCTATAAGACTTGATGTCATTTTCCTGATGAGCTTCGCTGCATTTTCAAGTTTTACTTCATGCATAACCCTCGTACCTCAAGTTGACAACTTGAAGCCTGATTCATTTGAAAGTTATGATGATGAAAGATGGACTTTAGTCACTCATAAAAGAGGAAGAAGGAAGCACATGCAGATGACAAAGCCAACTAGAATAAGAATATCAATGGTGAGGAAGCTAATTGATGAGTTGATACGTTGAAAGAGTAAACAAAAGTCTATACCGGCTAGAAATGAGAGTTTTTCAATGCAAAGTTTAAGAAAGCTCGTTGCACTAACTGAGTACATGCCAATAGAGATTAAAAGAGTTGAAAATGTACTTGTTACTTGCTATCAAGTTGATGAAGAGAAAACTCTTATTGAACCTGACATGAAGGAAGGTTATGATGACTCTTCAACTTTATGTCACGGTGTATTCATAATAGAGATATCCTTAAATGAGGAAGACTTGTTGCTTGGATCAAAACTCCATAACTGACCTCTTTTCATTAAAGGATATGTTGATGAAAATATGGTGAATTATATCTTGATGGATGATGGCTCAATGGTCAATATACTACCTCTTAAGACTATGAAAGAGCTAGGGATTCCTATGGATAAACGTTTCACAAGTCATCTGATGATTCAAGATTTTAATTAAGGAAGGTAAAACGTCATCGGAAAGATAAAACTCACAATGTACATGGAAGATATGGAATCCAATGCACTTTTCCATGTTATAGATGTTAAAACTAACTATAATATGTTGCTTGGGCGACAATGGATGCATGAAAATGGTATCATCTCCTCAACACTCCACCAATGTTTTAAGTATTGCCGAGATGGACAAATAAGAAAGATAGTGGTGGACACCGACCCCTTCACCATAGCTGAAGCTCACTTTGCAGACGCAAAATTCTATTTCAAGTCAAATGTGATGGAAGAGCTATGATCCCTACTTGACCATTTAGAAGAGGGTATAATTGACTCCAAAAGCTCAAAAGGGCATAAGTCATCTGTAAATGAAAGGGTGTTTTAGCCAACGAAGAATAAAGGAAAAGAAAAAGTGGTAGAAAACTTTTTGACAATAAGCTACCATGTAAAGCCACAGTACTCCGATTTATCCCAATATCAACAAGAAAAAAGGGTCAATCTTCTTTTTGCCAAGGATGAAGAGAAGATCAACAAGGGGCTTGAAAACTTGACCTTGCCAGCTACTAATCTTGCTTTGAACAATGTCTTAAAACCTTTATCAAAAGGGTTCATTCATCAAACCAAGTCGGTGGCGATAAATCCCAGAGGACTCCCTAATAAACGGGCAAATGGCTTTGATCCTAATGCTTATAAGATTTTATCCAAGGCTGGTTATAGTTGTAAGAACATCAATAAGTTAGCAAAGGATGGTGATATTACTCTCAACTTGAAGGTAAACAAGTTTCTGCAAGGACTAGAAAGGCATAGAGAGAGAAAAAAACTTCTAGCAAAACTTTAAGGGTTGGTCTTGGATACGAGTCTTCCACATCGTTGGATTTTCAGATTAATAAAGAAGCCTCATAATACATAAGTGCAGAAGAAGTGAAGGATAAATAACAAAGTCAGTTGGCACCTCTTATAGCTTCAGTCTGGGATCGTCTTGGTGGAACTACAAGTCGCGCTCTTGTTTTTGCCAGGATTAGAACCCAAAATAATGGAAAGGCGCTAAAACGCACACCAGTCTTTGCAAGATTTGGACAATCCATGTCAAAAGATGACAAGCATACACTCGATCATTAATCAAGTTTGATGAGTGATTCAAAGGTTCTTTGTAGCAAAATACTTTCACGCATGAAGAGATAATGTGAATGAGTGGTGAGTGCTTAGGAGACATTGAAAGGAAAAACACGCACAATAGTGATAACAAACCCCTCTAATGAAGAAAAGGAAGATGAAATAATATGTCTTACTTCAAATCACATCACTATTAAAGAAGATGATAATGATAAGTTTGTTGTCAAAGAAGATGTTGAGGAAGCTCCGGCTTCCCTTGAATCAGAAAATAAGCCTACAATGGATGAACTTAAAGAGGTTAACTTGGAAATTGTTGAAAACCCACAACTAACCTTTATCAATGCAAACTTATCACATGAAGAGGAAGCAAATTATATGAAACTTTTGATGGAGTATCGAGATATCTTTACCTGGTCCTATGATGAAATGCTAGGTTTAGACCCAAGGGTTGCTATCTACCAACTAATAGTGAAACATAGGGCTAAACTTGTAAAACAAACTCAGCGTCGCTTCCGTCCTGAACTCATATCACAAATTGAGGTTGAAGTCAATAAACTTATCTAGGTAGATTTCATTCATGAGGTCAAGTATCCTACATGGATTTCAAATATTGTGCCAGTAAAAAAGAAGAATGGTCAAATGTGTGTTTGCGTGGATTTTTGAGACCTTAACAATGCTTGTCCCAAAGATGACTTTTCACTTCTAATTACTAAGATCATGGTCGACGTTACCACAGGTCATGGGAGATGAAACTTCATAGACAGTTCATCTAGCTATAATCAAATTCAAATGGCACCTGTATATGAGGATAAAACGACTTTCCGAACTCCGAAAGGGATATATTGCTATAAAGTTATGCCTTTTGGCTTAAAGAATGTAGGTGCCACTTATTAAAGGGCGATGCAGAAGATTTTTGATGATATGCTTCACCAACATGTTGAATGCTATGTTGACGACCTCGTGGTGAAATCAAAAGAAAAAGAAAATCATTTGCAAGATCTTTGTCTAGTATTTGAACGATTACGTTGATTTCAGCTAAAACTGAACCCACTAAAATGCATATTTGGTGTGTCATCAGGCAAATTCCTAGGGTTTATAGTTCGACATTGAGGGATTGAGATTGACCAGTCTATGATTAAAGCCATTCTAAAAATGTTAGAGCTAATAAACATCCATGAATTGAAGAGTCTCCAAGGGAAGTTGGCCTATATACGAAGATATATTTTTAACTTAGCAAGTCAATGTCAACCATTCACCCATTTAATGAAAAATGATACGTCATTTTATTAGGATGAAGCTTGTACTAATGCCTTCAACAAGATAAAAAAAAATACTTGTTGAATTCGTCTGTGCTTTAAGCACCGGTACTGAAATGCCCACTTATCCTCTATATTGCAGCTTAAATACGTTTCTTAGGGGTGTTGTTGGCACAACAAAATGATGAAGGCAAGGAAAGTGCTCTTTACTACTTTAGTTAAACATTAAATGGGGCTGAACTGAATTATTCTCCAATAGAAAAGACATGTCTAGCATTAATGTTTGCAATAAAAAAGCTAAGACATTACCTCCAAGCGTATTCAATAAGACTAATCTCTCAAGTTGACCCTCTGAAGTATATCATCTCAAGATTAGTACTATCAGGAAGATTGATGAAATGGGTTTTATTGCTTCAAGAATTTGAAATTATCTAAATCTTACAAAAGGCTATCAAGAGGCAAGCATTAGCTGATTTTCTTGCTAATCATCCTATTCTCGATGAATGAAAGTTTTCTGAAGACCTGCCTGATGAGGACATTTTGTTTATTGAAATGTCAGAACCATGGAAAATATTCTTTGATGGCGCAGCACGACAAGATGGAGCTAGGGCTGGGGTTATATTCATCACACCGGAAGGAGAGGTCTTGCGTTTCTCCTTTTCACTTACTGAATATTGTTCTAATAATATGGCCGAATATCAAGCCTTAATTCTTGGGTTGGAAATGGTAGTGAATAAAAAGATGTATCATATTAAAGTTTTTAGGAACTCGTAATTAGTCATCAAACAACTCCTCTCACTATATGAAATCAAGAAGCCAAAATTCATCCCATATCACAAGTATGCGCTTAAACTGATAACATCACTTGATTGTGTCACTTTATACCATGTGCCACGAAAAGAAAATAAGCAAGCCGATGCCTTAGCAATTCTTGCGTCAACATTAGCATCATGTAGAAAGGAGATAAAAGTCCCTGTATGTTAAAGATGGGTCGTTCCACCACTAAATCATGACATAGAAAAGAAAGAATAAATGGGTGTAGTTTCTGTCTATGAGATTGAAAGAGAAGACTAGTGTCAGCCACTTATTTGAGATATGGAAAGCTACCTAAAGACCTATGTCATAAGATAGAGGTGAGGCGAAGAGCTTCTCGCTTCATATACTTTCAAGGCACTTTTTATCGACGCTCTTTTGACAGAGTCTTTTTACGTTGTCTCGGAGAAGAAGAAGCAACAAAAGCACTAGAAAAAACTTACTCAGGGATCTATGGAGCACACCAATTAGGCCCTAAGCTTCACTTCCAGATCAAAAGAATGGGATATTACTGGCCAACAATGGTGAAGGATTGCATAGACTATGCTAGAAAATGTCAAAGATTTGATTCATCAGTCATTCGAGCCTTTACACCTGACAGTTGCCTTTTGGCCCTTTGATGCTTGGGGACTTGATGTGGTAGGACCATTACCAAAAAGCTTTGGGGGGCATTTTTACATATTGGCTGCAACAGATTACTTCTCAAAGTGGGCAGAAGCTGTAACATTAAAAGAAGTCAAGAAAGAGACAGTTGTAAACTTCACTCGAACAAACATCATTTACCGTTATGGGGTACCAAGATAAATCATAACAGATAATGGAAAGAAGTTCTACAATACAGCCATGAATAAGTTGTGTGCACAGTTTAGCTTCAAACAATATAACTCTTCTATGTACAATGCTCCGGCTAATGGTTTGGCAGAAGCCTTTAACAAGACTTTATGCAACATTCTCAAGAAGGTGGTGAATCGCTCGAAGAAGGACTGGCATGAGAGAATTGGGAAGGCGTTATGGGCTTATCGTACTACATTTCGAACACCAACTCAAGCTACTCCATATTCCTTGGTATACAGGGTTAAAGTTGTTCTTCCACTAGAATGTCAAATTCCATCTTTGAGAATCATAATCCAAGAAGGACTTCCTAATGAAGACAATATTCATCTATGTCTTGAAGAACTTGAAGCTGTAGATGAAAAACGTCCTGAGGCATAACAACGATTAAAATGTTATCAAGCACGACTTTGTAGAGCTTTCAAGAAGAAGGTATGACCACGCTCATTCCAAGAAGGAGATCTTGTCTTGGCAATACGACACCCAATAATCATGTCAAAACGCATGGGTAGCAAATTCCTCTCCAAATAAGATGGCCCTTATGTGGTTCAAGAAGTCTACACCAATGGAGCTTACAAAATTATTGATGAGAATGGATTGAGGATTGGGCCTATCAATGTCAAATTCTTGAAAAGATACTATGCTTGAAATCTGATGTAGCTCCTAGCCCGCATGAGCTGAAACTTTGAAAGGCAAAAAAAATAAAATTGAACTATGTTATGACTTGATCCTTTATCCACGAAGGTATGTAGGCAACTCAGAATTCATTCTGAGTACAGTCATAAAAAAAAAGTCTTTGATAAAGAAAAAAAATATTTTGAACTACGTTGTAACTTGATCCTTTATCTATAAAGGTATGTAGGCAACTTAGAATTTATTCTAAGTACAGTCACACATCATCCTTTAAAAACTGTTTGAACCAATATGATTGTGTATATAGAAAAAAAGGGATAAATAAATCTCAAAACACAATCATAACATGAAAATCCAAGTAACAAGACACAAGTAAAGGCAAAATATAGACTTTATTAATAGAAAAAAAGAATTTTATTACATAAAATATGTAGCCTCAATAGAAAGTCACAAGCTAGTGTTACCAAAATAAAAAATTTCTAAAGCATAAGAAACCATTATCATACTACGGTTTCCAACTATGTCCTTCTAACTCCTTTTGTTTGGTCTCCAACAATCCTTTCAATTTTTGAAGAATGACTGCGTCAGTTTCACTTATTACAGGGGAAAAGGATAGTGTGGTGATCTCTGCTCGAATGCTGGAGGTAATGATTTTCCTCTTAGAAAGCTTTTCATCACATGCTTTAAGAGATGACTTTAACTCAGTCTTCTTACTCTGCAGCTCCATTAATTGTTCTGTTATTTCTGTTATCTCAGCATGAGTGGTGGAAATGGTTCTAGATGCCTCGTCTTCAAAAGCTTTTGAATCTTTAAGTTGCACTTCAAGCTTTTCAACATCTAAGGCTCGTTGCTCTGATGTCATCATAGGAGATAATAAAGCCTCTAAGTGAAAAAACTTTTTAGCATCCTCAATCATCTTAATCACCATTCTTCTAATAGAGGAGTAATCAACCTTTATATCTTTAATGGAGTGGAGGATCTTCTCAACTTTACCAGCCAGGTTAGGAATATAATGGATCGATGTACGAATAATCTTATTTCTGATGCTCTTCCAACACTTGATAACAAATTCAGATCTTATCTCTCTTATTATGTTATCAGCACAATACCTAGTAACTCCTGAAGGCTCAAAGGCAGTAATAGGTCCAAGATTATGCAAGTTGGTCATTATATTAAAGATCGGCGGAGGTGGATTAGGCTGCTCATGTGGTAAACTAAATGAAGAATGAGAGTTTCCAATCCCAACAGCTAAAATATTGAAAGGGTTAAGGCTAACAACAAAAGCAACACTCATTTTTGGCCCAATATACATATCAAAATCATTCCACAGGTCTTGTTGACCATACTGAAACAAAGAACAAAAAAAAGAAGGGGGGTTACTATATGACAAGTAACATGAATTGAAAAAAAAAAGTGTCAAACCAGTTCATCAATATTGTCTGGCATGATTGATACATTAGGGACTTTGTAAAGAAAACCTGAGCCACAAGGATTGAACACTTTCTTGGTATGTTTTAAACGTTTCCAATGATGATCACTATTTTCATGCTTATTGTCTTCAACATTTAAGATTGCTTTAAAATTATCTTCTTTCTCCTGCTACATGCATATCCTTATGAGTATCTCAATAAAAAAAAGAGGGCATTAATAAGGCACATAAAAAAAAGGACAAGTATTTATTTACCAATTATAGAGAAAAAGATTGTGCATTTCTTTCCTTTGCCTCTGAGTAGTTATAGGATTTCTTATTGAGATGATCTTTTGAAGTACTCACTCTCTTCACACTAGGAATCATAAGTGGTGTTCTCCTTATATGGGCAGATGTTTGAGTACCATCTTCCTTGCCTAAATCAACATCAACTGTCCGCTTATCTTTTATATAGGTAGGAGAAGATTATTTTTTTTTGTTAAAAGAGGGTCATTTTTCTTTTCTTTTGTCCTTCAAGATACTATGGCAACATTACCAGAACTTTTGAGAATGATCTTTACCTTTGGAGAACAAACTTTGGACCACTTCGGAGTCCACTAGTCCATGTAACGTTTAGTCACCAAAGAAAGTTTATCATTTGGGGGCAACAGAAGCTTGCATTGAGAATGAGTGTTGAGTTTGGTAAAACTATGCCAAAGTTGGGATACATCCTCCAAGGTTGGAACTCTAGTTCTCCCTTCAAAGTCACGGGGAACATGTTGGCAAAACCCAAATTGTCGATTGAATCTATCTAGACAGTAAGACTCAATAATAAAAGTATCATTATAACTAAGAGTCAAATAGCCGAATCGAATACACATAAAGTAGTCACTCTTGAGGATTGATAAGTTGCCATCATCACACAAAACCATGACTTTGGCCAAGGGAAGTAATGCAGGAAATATGAACCTCTTGGGATCTCTGAAAACAGCATTAGCTTGAGATTCATTGAAATGTTTTGCCAACCCTACGCCGGTATATTTTGTCATTCCAACTAACTTGGTAGGACTAATGGTTGTTTGATGGGTGCCAAATTTTTCTACAAGCCAACTGCTGAGAAAATGAATAGGAAAGGGATGTCTTGTGCGGTCACACTTAATGCAGATTGGACTTCCTTTAGACCTTTGAAGATACTTACTAGAACTGGTATCGCAAGAGAGAATTGCCTTCCAACCGCCATTATGGATGCTACTTTGAAAGTACCAGGATGAATGAAACCAATGTCCTTTCTAGGAAATACAAATTTGCATAGTCAGCATGAAAGAAAAGCCGTTAAATAAACTTCATCTTAAATATGAGAAGGGACATTAAGCTTTTTAAAAGGATGAATGAATTTGCTGGAATGAACACGAGACTTATCAATTGAGCTAAATGGATAGGTAATCTTATTGGATCCGCTAGACTTACCTACAGAAAAGGGTACCTTGTATCTCAAATCATCTCGAAACAAAAAATCTACCTAATCTTGAAGGGTCATTACATGGTCACCATCAATGGTCTGACATTCTTTATGAAAGGTGATAAATAGGTACTTGCAGTTCTTTGGAAGAAAATAATATCCTTGGAAGAAAATAATATCCTTTCTTGTAAGCTTCATCAAGTTCATTAGTAAAAGGGATGACTTCATCATAAAAAGTACCAAACATAGAAAGACCGTTACATGATTTTAACTCTCAAAGGGATACAGACTCCTCGCCATTCAAGGTAGATAGCGTGTTGGTAGCAGGATTTCAATGATTATAAAAAGAAAGGATAATATTCATTTGTTAGTTATATGTAAAAAGGGATGCAAAAATAATGTCTCGAATATGTGCCCTCTCGAGGATTGGCTTGTAATGTTTCAAAATATCTTCTGTCCATTCCTAATACTTAGGAGTATACTTAAGTGCATCAGAGATTGGGAAATAATCCTTGCAAGTAGCATTTCCATCACGTTTACGATAGTTTAATGACGACAAATTAGCTAGAAAAGTTGTTATAGAAAGGAGGATTGAAGTTGTAGAACTGATTGAGGCAAACCACTATGACTATAAAGTTTATAAGAAGTCTTCAATGACTAGGAAGTCAAATACTTGATGCTTTTAGAAGACTGCTTCTTAGCAAATGAACCAATAGCAGGTTCATATACATGAAGGCTTGTCCGACTATATTTCTCATTAATTACTAAGAATCTTTTAGTGGAAGAAGAAGAATTCTTGAAAAGCACTATCTAAAAAGAAATGGAAAAGGTTGAAATTAATGAAGGATGCAGGGCACAGTTCCCAAAGCAATGAGAAAAAGGAGTTACAACTTTCATAATTCATAACTTGCTAACCGTTGGTCGGAATCACAAATGGATTACGTTGTTAGATTCAGCACAATGAGATCTCTAGAGTAAGAAGTTGCAATGACCACTTCCAGTGAAAAAAAAAAGTTCCTGCAACCTAGTCAAAGTATTGGTCGCTATTAGGGTATAAAGATAATTTTGCTTGGTCCTGAATATACAACAGTTTCAAATGAGGTATTGAATTTGGGTATTCTATCATTCAATCAAGATTGATTTATAGATTTTCAATTTTGACTATCATATTTTATTTTCACAATAAGATTTATCTACTTGTTATGAAAATGTAATACGATCAAATTAAATTTTAATAAAAAATATGCAACCCTTTTAACCATATTTTTCAAGACATGCCCACTTGTTTTGAAAGTAAGTGAACTTGTTTCGAGGTGGCTTCTGTAGAAACACAAATTTTCTACCAATCAAATTTCACCATGTGTTATTTTATTTTTTTTAAAAAAGGATAAAATTAAATTAAAATAAATGGCATGGAAAATAAATGAGTCTTCATATATTTCTTGGCTAATAAAAAGTTGACACTTGGGATGAGATATTCAAGTATCTGGTTATAAATACAAAATCCCATTAGATATCTTATCATAAATACAAGATTCTATCAATAAATATTAACCAATAAAATTATACCATGTGGCATTGGAAAAGGACTTGAGAGCCCCTACAGATCTCTATAAATAGAGGGCCTCAACCTAAAGTAAAGAAGTTCGAGAGATACAAATTTTCTTCAAGACAAGCTCTTCAAGTAAAGAAGCTCTCTCTCTCTCTCTCTCTCTCTCTCTCTCTCTCTTCAAACAAGAAAGCTCTCTCTCAAAGAGTTCTCAAGCCTCTTTCATCTACGCTTGAAGTCTATAAAGAATGAAACTCTATTGGATCAAGCCAAAATGCTCCATAAGAGTTCTTCAACAACACTTTGAAGACGAATCAAAGGTACTTTTTAAAGCATCAAATCATCAAATCTTGCTTCGCAATACATGCCCAAATTCACATTCTTACAAGGCACAAATCTTGGCTTGATTACTCAAATAAATCAAGTCACCATACATCAAATCCAAGGAAAGAATAAGAGGATTGTCATATTCTTTTGAAAGAATATATTACATTGAGATTATACCCATTCATATATTAATAAAATCATATATTTATACACGTGTGCTTGTTTAATTTCAGGTGCTCAAAATTGTGTCTACATATATATATATAGCCACGCGTTTTGAAGAAAGCTAGCTTTAATTATTTCAAAAAATACAATAAATAAATAAAGTAAAGAAGGTTTTATTGCAAATAGCTTGATATTTCAAGGATATATAACTGCATTTTCCTTTTTCTTTTCTTTTAACTTGATTACTAGTACTATGGTACAATTTATATTTAGATTTTAATAGTATATATAAGTGTGAATAAATTATCTCATCATGGTGAGCAAAATTGATAACAATACAAATAATTAAACTTTATTTTTCAGCTTGAATATTTGTAATATTAAAAAATTTTGTTTTCTATGAGTTCCTGTGATAGTGATAAGGCTACAGTTATATACTTAGTTTATTGGTTGCTAATCAAATTTTTTAGGAATATAAACAAATATTTAGATTGTGAAAATAATTTTATATTGTTATTAAATTTGGTAAACAGCTTAAACTTGAAAAATTCTTACTTGACGTTTTTTTTAGCTCATGTTAAAATTAAATTGTGTGAAGTTAATGTCATCTTGTTGATAGAGTGATCCAAAGAAAGAAAAAAAAATAGTTTCCTTCTAGTCAATTTATAAAACTTATAATCCAAGTTATGAACTTTACCAAATTAAATTGATTTTTTTATTTTATGATAAAAAAATAAAAAAATCAATTCATAATTAACTTAGTACTAAATAATAAAATTCAATAAAAAATAAATATTAAATAACGGAACTAGAAAAAAATATCAAAAGGAAACTCCATATCATTTGTATTTTGAAAGAAAATATTGTTTCCTAGTGCAATTGAAGGACTCCCACTACTAGAATATTTAGATTTATCAAAGGGATTTTATATCGATATTCATACTCACAGTTCGTTAGTATGAATTTCCTAATAGGCATATGGATAAAAATTGTCTGTAAAATAAATAAAAAAACTCTTATAAATGATTTGTGATATGTCGATGCATTCGTCGATAATTAATTTATTAATGGATTTACTAACATAAAAAGCATGCGAAAAAACTATATGTCATTTCATTGATGATTTTTTTTTTGTTATCCATCAATATTTTCTTTGATGAATTTGACATATAACTATCAAACATACCATCTGTTATTTTGTCGGTGATTAAACAATGACAATAAAATTTATAGTAATTATTTTTCAACTCTCTAGAATATATTAACAAACTAAGTCCATTGGTAACCTCACTAGTAATAATTTAAAAATAGTTTTCTTTAAAATTATTAAATGAAAATAGAAAATAATTAAAATAAATTAAATGATTATAAAAATCACATATTTATTACAAAATTAAATATTTATAAATTCAAATATAATTACTCTAAAAT
>SRLM01000502.1:0-34852 GCA_015708895.1 Populus ilicifolia | reverse complement strand
TCGATATTCATACTCACAGTTCATTAGTATGAATTTTTCTAATAGGCATATGGACAAAAATTATTTGTAAAATAAATAGAAAAACTCTTATAAATAATTTGTGATATTTTGATGCATTCGTTGGTAATTAATTTATTAATGGATTTACTAACATAAAAAGCTCTTTAAAATTATTAAATGAAAATAGAAAATAATTAAAATAAATTAAATGATTATAAAAATCACATATTTATTACAAAATTAAATATTTATAAATTCAAATATAATTACTCTAAAATGGAGACACTAAAAATAAAGAGGAGGATACACTAAAATAAAAGAGGAGGATGCGACTCCTCTTTACCAGTATTGTAAGGCAAATAAAAAGAAGCACATGTACTACTCATTTATGATTTTATTTTTATTACTAATTGGTGAAGTTTGGTTGTCTCAGCACTAAGTCGTTCATAATCAGCAGCATGATAGGTCATTTGAGCTTGAACTTTTTGATCTAAAATCAACTCGAACTCCAAAAATTGAGTACTTGGAATCGATTTTGAACATCCTATGGTTGAAACATTATGAGTTATCTACATGTTCTCAACTATAGTATTAGAGAAATTGTGCATGCACTAGATTTTTATCGGGTCTACTATACGATCATATCTATAATCACAAATCTAGATTGAAATCTGGATAAGTCATAGGATTATCACTGTATCTTTTTTTTAACTGGGTGTTATATGTATGCTAGAGAAAAAAATTAGCAAATTAAAAAAATAATAATTAAAAAAATTTATTAAAAACCAATATATCACAAAGTGTTGAGTTTTATTATCAAGAAGTTGTTGCACTCTTTTTTGACAATCTTCAATTTGCATGTTCGTTTCCATTAAAAACTCATTCAAGCTTAGTTTACATACAAGAATCGTAGCCTTCAAGGAAAAAATATTGTTGTTAGTTAAAAATGAATAATGTGTTAGTAGATGAACAATAAAATTGAATAAAAAAATTAAATTTTTTTTTATTTTGATTTCAATGTTATCTAATTGTAATGTGAATAAAAGGATTAAAATTTAAATTAGAACATGGATACTGACAAATCAAATATTGGAGCGGCTAAATTTATAGTTGAAAGTTGATTTGTGATAAAATTAAAGAGGAATTATATTATTTGTTATAGAGAAAAATGAAGAAAGAAGATGAAACGAGGGAGGAAATGATGAGGGTCACTTGTTAGATAATAAATTAAATATTATAAATGAATTTATCAATGGATTAAATTCATCGGTAATTCTATATGTAAAAATAACACATTATGTACTTTATTTTATTTTTATCATTCCTTCTTTCTTTATTATAATTACATTAGTAGATACCAAGTGAATATTTTTGTTGGTATTTACCGATGGATACTATAATGACATATTTAATTGGAAAAAATTATTATAATTTATCGATGAAAATATTTTATCGATGTTTCTGTTTATATTTGTTAATTTCTAGTAATGTCCATTAATTAAGTTGAATTATTTTTTTATTTTATAATAGAAAATAAAAAATCATTTCACAATTAATCAATTAATCAATCTAGTACTAAATAATAAAAATTAATAAAAAAATCAATATTAATGAATGGAACTAAAAAGAAAACTCCATATCATCGAAAGAGACTACTGCTTCCTGGTGAAATTGAATGCAAAATCTCCATCAATCGACCAACACACTAATCAACTTATCTACTCTGCAGAATTAATATCTAAATCACTAAAAACAAAATATTTATCTGATTTACTATTTATATAAATAGTTAAACCAACCTGACTCTCATGTACCGATAACATTTGACTTTTTACTCACCACCGGTACACCTACAACAAGGAAATCCACTAACATACATGTCTTTTGTATATTACTAGAAAAATAACTTTTCTCCTCGTTGACTTTTTTATATAATGAATATTTTATCATAAGTTAAAAAAAAAAAAAGCTGCCATGCCGACTTTGTTTTGACCGAAGCACAATCTGGTGGTCTGAAGGCGCATAAGCATCCTAGAAACTCACCGTATGACGTGCAGAGTCGTTTCCTTTTCACTATAAAAGTCAGTCAATATTTCCAACTTTTCTTTTCCTATATATTCCCCGTCCAAAAACTGTAAAAACCCTAACCATTCCGACCAAATAATAAGAAACGACTTGGCCTGTCAAGAGAACTATCTCTTCTTCAACTTTCTTGTTATATATATATATATATATACAGAGTCCCAATCTCTTAAAGAGTTATCTCCACTCTTCCATACATCTCCTTCAATAATCTACCATTTAACACCGACCCACCAAGCTGGCAATATGGAGTCCCAACAAGAAGAATCAGCAGCAGCAGCACTTGACATGATAAAAGTGCTTGAGATAACATCAAAAAGTCACAAGGGGACGAAGGAAAGTCCTGATGATCGGTCAGAGGTTGGTACTGAGAAACAGACGACGGATTGGTTGACGGATCTTGACGAGGTGGAGGAGATTCTCAACTACAAGTTCAAGAGCAAGAAGTTGTTAGAGGAGGCTCTTACACATGCCTCATTCTCTGATCAGGGCTTTTCTTACGAGCGTTTAGAGTACATTGGTGATTCGGTGCTAAACCTGCTGTTCACAAAAGAACAGTACTTCTTGTACCCGGATTTGGCACCGGGGGCTTTAACCCGACTCAGATCAGCCAACGTAAATACAGAGAAGCTAGCTCGTGTTGCCATCAAACACAAATTACATCGTTATTTACGGCACAAGATGCCTCTCCTTGAGGAACAAGTAAGTTACAGTAGCGCACGATATAGTCTTCTCATTTATTAATTTCTTGTATATGTTTTCTGAGACCGACTTTGAATATGTCAAATATGCTAGAAGTTTCACCCTAGTTGCGTGGCTCTCCATGATTTAATATAAAATTATTCAAAAGTCTTCGAGATTGAGAAGTATCTATTTTAGTTTTTCTTAGTGGGTAACGTTTCAAGAACAAAAAAATAAGTTGGGAGTGTATATATATAACATGATTGAATGATTGAAAATGTAACACCTAACCAATATTTTTTTAATCTTTTTTCTAGAATTTTGCTCCTAGATGCTGTAGATCCCAAGAAATCCCTTGATTCTTTCTTTTTTATGGAATAAATTGCTAAATCACCTTCATTTTAATCTTAACCCACTAAATTAATACTTTTGGATTTATCAGTTGTCATTTCTGAAAAGAATTTGGGGCAAGTGTGGCAGCCGACTTTAATTTTGGGTGGAGCATATGATAATGATTAAAATCAATAGATTTTTAACTTGTTTTGACGACGACTCACAAAACAGATTCGGGAATTCTCGCAAGCAATCCTGGACTATCCCTTGCACTCCAACGGTCTTGTTGATGCACCAAAAGCACTGGCTGACATTGTTGAAGCAGCAATAGGAGCCGTTTTCATTGACAGCAATTTCTCCATTGATGTTGTCTGGAAGGTACGTACCGTATTTGCCACTTACAGGGTTCTGAAAAAAATCATGATTAACAAGAAGAAAAGAATTTAGACCCTTGCACTTAAATAATGACCACAATCATTTATAACTGGTGGTGGAAGTAAGTGCATTTATAACTTATGTATGATCAGTTGATTTGCTAACTGTTTGTTTGTGTTTGGTTAGATTTTTAAGGATTTGTTGGAGCCCATAATCAGTCAAGAAACACTGAAAGTACATCCCGTGACAGAGTTGTATGAAGTGTGCCAGAAGCGAAATCTTAAAGTACAATTTGTAGATTTGTGGAAAGAAAACATGGCTTTTGATGTTTTCATTGATGATCAGTTTGTGGGCAGAGGCACCTATGGTCTAAAGAAAGAAATTGCGCAAAATAGAGCAGCGGAGAATGCATTGAACAATATTAGAAAAATATTGAGCGAGAAAGTTTGCTCTGACGTTGATGAACAGAATTATCGTTAGAAAATTGAATAAACCTCACGTAGACTCATTGCATTGTTGCAAAACTGCTGTATAACCTTTATTTTTTTTTTACAAGAGTGTAGCAACCGATATTATGATGATTTAAAAAAAAAATTAAAAATAAATAAATTTTTATCATTTTTTTTATAAGAATATTTTTTATTTAAGGAGTCGTTATCTAGTATTATAGTTACTAGAAAGTCTAACTAGTTAACAGGGATTCTATATTTCGAAACTGATTACACAAATTGAAAGATATTATCACCCTTTTAGCGTCCTGTCTAAAAAAAGCTGCATTGTTGACTTTGTCAATAATTACTAATGTTTTGTTGGTTTATGCTATGGTGATTTTTGTTGTAATATTTCTAACTCTAGGGTCAATAAATATTTAACCACAAATATTTTTAATTTTGGTGTTGATAAATATTACGTAGCTATAAAAATAAAATAAATTTAAATCAATTATTTTTTTTATTCATGGCTCTGATGTCAGTGAATAAACAAATCAAATAAATTTATTTTTACACATCACATAAAAAATAAAATAAATTTAAATCAGTATTTTTTATTCCCGACTCTAGCGTCAGTGAACAAATAAATAAAATAAATTTATTTTTTATGCATGCACATATTTTTTATTTTTTTACTTTTAATATTTTTATTTTTGTACTTTTTATTTTTTTTATTTTTTTGTTCTATTTTCGGGCTGAGTTCAGCTCAACCCATTTGGGCTGGGCTGGGTGGACCCAGCCAGCCCGAGCCAGTGACCTGGCTGGGCATTGTTGCAGGCATGCGTGAATTATTCACGCATGCTTGCAACAGTAGCAAGGTAATTGTATTACATTGCACTGTTACAAATGAGAATGAATTAACAAAGCGAGGAGAAGAACTTACCTGGCTTTGCAGAGACGGTGCACGAATCCGCGGACGAAGCTCCTCTCTTCGAGTTTCCTTCCTGCTCCTTGCTCTTTCTTTTTTTTTTTCTGTGTTTCCACGGTTCTGCGCTGTTCGTTCGTTCTCCCCTGTGCTTTTCCTGTTTTCTCCGTTCTCTGTGTGTGCTGTTCTCGGTGTTCCTGCCTCTTCTTTTTTTTCGCTTCCCCTGGTCTTCCTTTTCGTTTCTGTCCAATCTTCCTGCTCGTCCCCTCTGTCCGTTTGATGAAGAACAGAGGACAGTGCTGGAGCTCGAATTGGGGTCTCGGTTTTTTCTGTGTGTGGCTTGCGTTTTCTTGGTTTTTTTTTTTTTCCTGTTTTTCGGTTTTCCTCCTCGTTTTTTAGTTTTTTTTCCCTCCCTGTTCTAGGTTTTTTTTCCCCTTTTATTTTCTTCTCTGTTTTCGTCTTTCTTTCCTGGCCTCCTCCCTCTTCTTTCTATGCTCTGCTCTGCCTATTATAGAGCCCGAGAGCATGCAGAAACCAGTTCCCCTGTTAATCAATCCATGAGCGGGATCGTGGGCAAGAGATCATGGTGCCGTGGCCGTGATTTACTGGAATGATCTGCCGGATTTTCTCCCCTGTTGAATCGGTCTTCAGCTAACAAATGATGAACAGTATGACCCGAAACGACGTCATTTGGCATGAAAAATGACAGATTGGTCCCTGGTGTTTTGAAATGTATTAATTGGGTCCCTTAATCAAATAAATTTTTAATTTTACCCTTGGATTACTTTCAATTAAGTCCCTGGATTTATTTAATTAATTAAATCAAAGTTAAAATCATTAAATTTTAATTAAATCAATTCTCCAATTAAGCCCTTGATTTAATTAATTAAACTAGTCAAGAGTTTAACTAAATCTTTAAACTTCCAATCATATTCCCTTAACCTAAATTTTAATTTATTCTTTATTTATTTTATTTTTACTCTTTTTTTTTAAATTATTTTTCATCAATTTTTTAGTAAATAAAATAATTCAAATAAAAAGATTAAAAATTAGATTATGACAATGAGCATGCCGAAATCATGTTATGCTTTACTAGTAAAAAAACAAACAGAATCCTCATTTCTACAATGGATATGTTCTTCCTAGTTTATCAGGAACTTTTGTGGAAAAAAATTCTCTTTTGTAGAGTTTCCTAGTTTATCTTTGGAACATGAGAAGAATGGCTATGCATACATTTTTCATGAGGGGAATGGTGCTTGGAGGGGCAACTCTTCAAGCTTAAAGTGCTTACTAGAATAGTGGCAATGAATTCTCATGAACTCTTGCTGAAATGATAAATTAAGAAGCGCAGTCTCGAATGATGCCGGTGGATGCATGTAAACATCAGTTTCTCCATCAGAAATTAATGGTGGCGAAGCCCGTAAACCTGGTTGGAAGGACAGTATATTTTATAAAGCTGAAGAACTTTTAGTGATTTGCACCATGCTCCAATTTCTTTCTTGCATGCATGCTTTTCTGAAAAAACACACACTAGTATAAGAGGTAAATTAAATTAGTCTAGCTTTTGCTGGGCTTCATAACTTATAAATTGATTCAAAACTTCTTTTCTAGAAATTGTTTCAGAAATATTTATGATATCTATACGTTTTTGGACGTGATGTGATACGGGATAGCTTATAATGAAATGGACATGGAAAGAGAGTTTAGGCAGCATATGAATCTAAATTAGGCTAATTGCTTTACATAATCGGGCCCCAGAAGGAAAACAGAGTCCCACCGTCCTTCCCTTGAAAAAGAAGGTAAAAAAAAAACAGGGGGAAAGAGAGACCCAGATCCTTCTGGAGTTTTGAAAACAAGATGGATTTGGGATTAGAATTCCCCGAGCTGCGTCATGGCGGGATTAAAAAGGCCTGTACTTGTAAAAAAGTAATGTTTAAAATAAAGGAAATTCTTTAATTTAGACCCTTAATTGCCCTCAATTGACCACGATCATTTACAACTTGTGGTACAAGTAAGTGCATTTAGATTGTGTAACGTGCAAAGTCTTGATTATGTATGACCAGTTGATTTGCTAACTGTTTGTGTTTGGTTAGATTTTCAAGGATTTGTTGGAGCCCATAATTAGCCAAGAAACACTGAAAGTTCATCCCGTGGCAGAGCTGTATGAAGTGTGCCAGAAGCGGAATCTTCAGGTAAAATTTGTGGATTTGTGGAAAGAGAGCATGGCTTCGATGTTTTCATCGATGGCCAGTTTGTGGGCAGAGGCAGCCATGGCCTGAAGAAAGAAATTGCGCGTAATAGAGCAGCGAGGAATGCACTGAACAATATTGGAAAAATATTGAGTGAGAAAGATTGCTCTCATTGAAGACAGATAGATACACAGATCCTTCTGGAGTTTTGAAAGCAAGAAGACGGATTTTGGCGATTAGAATTCCCCGAGGGATTGAAAAAACTTTACCTGTAGAAAAATAATGTTAAAATCAAAGTAAATTTTTTGATGATCTTCTTGAACTTCAACTCCTCCTGAATTCTAAAACCTCCACATCAATAAAAATATGGTTTGATTTTAAAATTATTTTCAAAAGTAATATTTTTTTTAAAATAATATTGAAATAGCAACACATTTGACTAACTCAAATTAACCTAAGTTAATTCATTAAATATATAATTTAGATCAATAACTTTACTTTTTTAAACTAATTACATGATAAATTAAAATAAATATTTGTAAAATCAAGCATTAAAATTAAGTATTGAGACTTTTTTTAAAACTACAATGATTCTATAAAAAATAAATTGAAATTACTTATTAAGTCTAATTCTCAATAACTATGTTTTTTATGAAATTATTTTTATTTAATAATATGACTAAAAAAAATGTTTAAAAAACCAAATAGCAACTCATTGTTGATAACTTTTTCTAAAATTACAATAATTACATAGAAGTAAATTAAAATGAATTTTAAAACTCAATTTATAACAATTAAGTGTTTTTTGAATTATATTTTATTTAATAATATAAAAAATTAGATAATTGTAAAACTAAATATCAATTCAATACCATAATATATTTTAAATCATGATAACTTTCTATAAAAAAAACCAAAATAAATTATAAAATTTAATTTTAAATAAATTTAATATTAAAATTAAAAAAATTAAAAACTTGTTATTATTCAGATAAACACTAACATATAATTAGAGGAATAATAATTCTCTGTTAGGGTAGGAGGGGAATAATGATAATTTATTAAATAAATTTTTATATTTGAATTTGTTTTAGAATATTGATTTGAATTTTAAATAAAACTTGTTTATGAAAAATATGAAAGTAAAAAATTAATATTCTAAAACTCTATTTCAAATATGTGGCATTAATCCTTATGTTCCTCATTTAGGTTAGTTATACTAATCTTTCGTTTCTGTTTTTTCTCTCTTTCTTTCATCATTCCAAAATTTTAATCGAAAAGTATTTTCGTATATTTAAAATTTAATTTAATTTATTTTCACAGCATAATTGAATTATACATTTTAAATAGATTATCAATTAATTTAAATTTTAATTATAAATTGAGTTCAATTTAATTTAGTTCCAATGGGAGTGGTAGAAATCACCATCAATCTCGTCGTCATCAGGTCTACATTTGCTTTCATCCTTATTCCATATCGACCATCAATTCAAGAAGAAAATGCAGAGGAACCAAACTTGCAATTGATCCTTAAAATCACTCCAACACATACAGATACAAGGTTGTCTTTCTTGGAGAGGGAGAGAGGGAAAGAAGAAGATGGATTTTGAACTGAGAAGAGCGAGAGAGAAGTTAGAGAAAGAACAGAGAGGAAAGGAAGGGCCAAACTTAAACTTGAAAGAGAGAGGAAAGCGAAAGAAGAGGCCATAAAGCAAAGAGAAGTCATTGAAGCTGTTCATCGATGTCGTAGTTTCGATGCCATTCATGCCCATCTCTAGGTGCCTGGCTTGATATTTTTTAGACCCCTTCTCTTGAAATTATTATGATGCTCTGTTTCTTGATATTCTTGTTTAATCTCTCCCTGTTCCCTGTTTTTCGTGAAATTAATTTCAAACAAGATTAACAAATTGATCAGCTTTCTGGGATTTTGTTATGTTCATTAAAATTGATTATTTTCTTGTTTCTTTTGACCTTCGAGCCTGTGTGAGCAGCGGCATGCCTTGAACTTTTGTGGCATGTGAATTGCATCTGTGCTGCTGTCAAATGCTATATCTATTTCTGACTCCATCGTTGCGGTCCGGAGGGAACTATAGATGATCAAAAGTGGGAATATTGAAATGTTAGTGTCTTGGTTTTATAGCAGGAATTGAATTTGACTGACATGATGGCAATGTTTGTATTGGAGATATCTCAGTTACCTACCTGTTTTCTTATATTTCTGCAATAATTATCCATCTAGTTTGCATTCGTATGACTTATCTGTTGAGGATTTGAATGCGCTTAGCATGACTTATCTGCTGTTGAAAAGTTGCTTTCGATCATCATCGTAATCGAATTAACTAAAAAGCTGCTCTGTGTCGTAATGGATTGGTTGAATTTCTTGTTTTTATAGATTTATTGAAATATGAATTCTCTAACCCAATTCGCTTCATTGTTGCAAAGAGCTTCCAACGTTTCATCATAAATTATAGAAACAGAGAGGTCTTGATAGCTTAGTGGTCGCCAGTTTCTGCATTTGGTCTCAAAATGAAATGAATTTTTTTTAACATAATTATGGAATCTTGCTTGACATAATTGATGGACATGAGTCACATGATATTGTTACTAATTACATATGTATGCAAGTGCTGTAGGTGATTCCCATATCTTGTTTTTCTGTTTCCAAATTTAGTAGTTTTTTCCAGATTAGAATGTTGATGGCCTCTTTGATGCTTACAAGAAGTTGGATTTCTCTGCAGGGTGATGAGCAAATGCAAGAAAATTTGCTTGGTGGGAGAGGAATAGTATTTCCTAGCATCCTAGAAGCTGTCTCTTTTCAGGGTAGTGAAGATAAGATTAAACTACCGCCTTCTTGCATCACAGAATTGTCTGATCAAGGTGCATTTGATAAAGGAAAATTGTATTTCCAATTATCAGTGATTCATCAAGAAGGATCTTCAGAGATGATGAACTCTGACTCAAAGCAGTTATCCACTCAGGTGTTCTTGAATTTACTGCGGAGGAATGTTCAGGAGGGCTCCCTCCTCATGTATGGAGTAACTTCTTTCCCCTAGATTCTCCAAAGGCTCCTTTGATTGAGGTTCGGTATGTCTGGGTGCCTGAAGGAACTTATGCAAAGCTTCAACCGGATGTGTTTGGGTTTTCTGACTTACCCAATCACAAGGCTGTTCTTGAAACAAGCCTCTGGCAGCATGCTACTCTTTCTAAGGTGATTTGATCGCTGTCAACCATGGAATACTGACATACAAGTTACAGGTTTTAGAGTTGAGACGTTCATCCTGTGTCTCTCTTGGAAACAGATATTGAAGTTGATGTTGTCAGTCCAGATTCAAGTCTGGAGAGCAGTCAACCTGTGCTGAAGCCTCTTATATTTGGAAAGGCAGAATCTGGAATGGTGGAAGAAGGGAACTATAACCATTATAAATTTTATATTGATAATGATACATGGGACAAAGTTTCTGCTGAGGATATCAGGGTTGAAGTAAGGATAGAGGCTGAGACCAGTAATGGTGATACTGATCTTTACATATCAAATCATCCCCGCATGTTTCCAACCAGGCACCAACATAAATGGTCTTCCCATGATATGGGTTCAAAAGTTTTGATACTTAGCTCTAAGGATAAGAACTTAGGAATGGGTGCTTACAGCATTGGTGTGCATGGTTTTAAAGGAACAGCAGAGTACAAGGTATCAGTGAGTGTTCCAGAAAATAGCAAACCACAAAGTGGGTCAACAAGCTGGCTCTTCATCGTCTATGCACATTGATACAGTAGAGTGTAGGAACTGCAAGCATTTTATACTCAGCAGAAGTATAGCATTGCACAAAGCCTTTTGTAGCAGGCATAATATTGTCCGTCCGCATCCTGGTTGTGGAATTGTTCTGAGGATTGAAGATTCCAAAAACCGTTTGCACTGTGACAAATGTGGGCAAGCTTTTCAAGGGGGTGAAATGGAGAAGCACATGAAAGTGTTCCACGAGTCACTTCATTGCCCGTGTGGAGTGGTTCTTGGAAAGGAATAGATCGTAAGCTAACAAATCTTGCTTGTTCTTCTCTTCTTAAGACACTTCATTGGCTTATTTGAGTGTCCGATTTTGTGTAATGCGCACTATCAATCAAGAGGGTATCATAGCCAGTTGGTTACCAAAGGCACATAAAACAGCTGATTGGTTGTCAAGGATAAAATAAACCATGCTTAGATGATTTGTGGCATAACTTAGCATGGAAGATTAGAATGGTCCAATGCTAAGCTCCTGTTTGTATCAGATGTTGGGGATAATTTTTAGCTGGTTGAAGTCTCGTTTGGTTCCATTTGGCTGATGATGATAAATACCATTAGTGTTTTCCCTCCCTCTCTCCCAACAAGTAAGAAAATTGAATTGTAAAAATGCAGTGTTTTAAGTTTGTTGACTATTTTCCCAAGGTTCCTCAAGAAACCAAATGAAGCTTTTAAAGGGTTGTATATCTCCAGCATGAAATCATGTGCATGATTACTTATTTACTTCTACATTTCTTAGCAATGTCGTATTCATTCGGTCATTTGGCCATGGCAGGTACAGCACCAGGCTTCAATCTGTCCCCTCCATCTAATTACATGCCGGTTTTGTGGTGACATGGATGGACATTCACCACATTGCTGTTCATCAAAGAAGTTGATGCCCTACACTGCTACACAAGTTATCTGTGCACGGGGCTGCCTATGCGGCCGTGTTGTGTGGATGCATGATCAAGCAATAATTATTTGTTTCTCGTAAATGTTCACGTGGAGCTGTCTTTGGGACGCATAATTTATCTGTATGTACAGTGTGCATCTTTAAAATTTGGCATCTAAATTGGGCTGATCTCTCAATTCTAATATACTTGAAAAGCTGTGCACACAATATGAAGCCAAATCCCAGATGACTTTGGTCCATGGTCGGGCATCCAATCTTTCGATTTAATTAGCCTCACAATTCTGTGTTTTAGGTGCGATTGCACCTTGCTCTTGGTTTTGAAAAACTTTACACCATGCACCTTCAACTTAAAAGGTTATTACGCCCTTCTATTAAAAAATTATATTATGAAATACCAAGACAAGACTATTCTCATATATATATATATATATGGACACTAATACACACAGACGCATAACAAAACCTAATTGTGTTCAAAATGGAATAGAAAGGTCTTTTCTCGATGCTTATAAATTATTATTAAATTAATTAGGGATAAATAAGTTTTTTTTGCATTTTAAAAATAAGTGAAATGATCAAAACACCCTTAAAAATAAAAATTTAAAATGAGGGATTTTTTTTGTTATTATTATGTATAAAGCTTAATTTGGTGTTTGAATGAATATAAATAAAAAATATAACTGATGTATGCATTATATGATTTAATTGATTTATTAAATTCAATAAAGTTCATGATCTAGATTATGAATTTAATAAGTTAAGTTATGAAGTCTAAATTGATTTAATATGTGTCGTTGTATTAAAAATATGATATTATCTAGAATTTTTTAAAAAATCAAACTATATTTTTATCAGTTATCTAAATTATTTATTGAACCGGTCAAGTTAATTAGGTTATGTTAAGTCAACTCCCGTATAATTTAATAGAAATCTCAAGCTAGTCAAGAATTCAAGTCATGAGATTTTAATGTTGATTTATTAGGTTAGATTTAATAAGAATATAAAAAAATTCCTTGTGACTTAAATAATTATTTTATATTAAAAAAATTTAGAGCAACCCTAGATAATAAACTAGTTACATCTATAATAAAGGGGTAGTTAACTCATTATCTCACTTGCAGGTTACAAGAAATCAAGATGGTTCTCATTACAATTCATATATTAACAAAACTCTAGAATATGTAGAATTTTTATTATACATGCATGCACCATATATCAAAAGATAATTAACTAAGAGCTTGCAGAGTTACTTTTCTATATATTAAATTAAATGGAAAAACATTATAGATTTATTATGGACATGGACACATTATCTTATAGACAACATTGTGGTCATAGCGTAATTATACTATGGACAGTACTATAGCACCTTAAATGGGGTTCCTTTTCTATATTTTTAGTTAACAATTGTGATTAGAGCATTATCTTCTCTGTTAAAAATTGTTAGGTCTAGCTTTGATAGTTGAACTCAATATTGTTGGGTCTAGTTAACTCAAAATATTTTCAAGAATCAATAGTATTGAGTCTTACCTCCTAGCATGACCCAATAAAATCATTTTATTTTGACTGTGAACGATATTGTAATGCTTACGGAGATCATTGTTTGTTTTGTTTGTGAATAAGAAAGAGTTGGGCTTTGCGCAACCCATTAAAGTTGGGTCATGCTTCAACAGGACCTAGATTGTAATTTTTGTTTTTTTTTTTAGCTATATGGTAAAAAGTCTGTTTATAAGTTATAAAGGATTGTTGGGTCATTACAGGTGCTGGGTCTTGCTCAACCCATTAAAATTGGTACTGGCCCTCAGCAGGACCCTATAGTTGAGGGCGTTGCTTTCTCTGTTAAAAATTATTAAGTGTAGTATAACAGTCAAACCTAATTTTAAAACCAAACTGAAAACATTTTTAAAAAGTGTCAAAATGTTGGGTTCTATCTTCTAAAAAGACCAATAACATTAAAAATTAAAAATTTTTAATTAAATTTTGACAAGCCATACCCAAAAATAATTTAATTTTTAATTTTTTGATTTACTTTAAAATCTCTTCTCTTTTATTTTATTTAAAAGGTTTTTTTTTTAAATATTGGTTATTTGACCGGAAGCGTGAGTTACATTACTATATATATATATATATGTGTGTGTGTGTGTAGAGAGGGAGAGAGAGAGGTGGTTCGTCATAATGCTTCATTTATTTAATCTTGGAAATAATATTTACTGTTCATTTATTGTTATTCATATAATCAATTTCACTTCCATCGAATTCGAATTGTTTGCAAGCACAAAGTTGTATGTTTATATATTTATTTTTAGATTTCATGCATCATTTTAGCTGTGTTATTTATTAATACTCCAAAGACGCATTGGATAATTAGATTTTGATAGCCTATTTATTTGAAAATAAATAAACTTTTACCATAATAATATTTAATTGGATGATAATTTTGTAAAAATAGTTTTCTAAGAAATAATTATCTTCAGAAGCACTATTTAAATGGGAATAATATCAGATTGGAAGCCCATGAAATTAAGATGCTTAATTCAAAACTTATTTCATCTAAAGTTCCGATTATAAAATCTATACAAATCAACAACTTGAATCGTTGCCTTGTTAGCTCAAGACACATTTACTATTTACATAAATCAAAACCCAACATACCTATTCAATGATCATTATCTATTTGCTATTTATTGATTGAAATGAATTAAATAAATAATAATAATTTTAAAGCACACATACATATTTCTTGTTTTGATTTAAACTCGTAAGTGGTATTGATTTCTAAAAAAAACAAAAAAGATATTACATGGTTTTAATTTTTTATAAGTAAAGGGAATAATTGAGAAATATTAAGGGCGTAAATGTTATAAAATTTAAGCTTTTGTAGAATTAGAAGAAAAAAAATTCTTTTCTTTTTGGATGACTAATTCGATGTAGAAGAAAAAAAGAGGAACATACGTATTAAATCAAAGCATGTGATTTAAGCTTTCAATCGCTTGAAGTAAAAACAACAACCAAAATCTATATTAAAAGAAATTTAAATTTCAAGTTTTGGAATAAAACTTTTTCTTATTTTGCCTCTCCTAAAAAATTATTAATCTTTTAATTTTTATTTACGTATATATATAATTGGAAATTGCATGTTTTATTAATACATTGGCATATTAACTCACACGTAAATTTTTTATTTCAAATGTAACAAAAAAAAATGAAGCGTGATTTTAAGTATTTTGGTTTAGAAACCATATCCAATAACATTAAATTTGGTGATAAAATCAAATCTAATAATATTAGGTGTAGTTGATTGAATTTGGTTGTTTTTTTTATGTTTAGCTATGTAGCTAAATCTAATCTCAATATATATATATATAGATAAATATTTTAAAAAATAATATAAAAATATTAATTTCAATTAAAAAATAAAAAGAATTAAATTTTTTTCAAAGCATTTTTCAAATGCAAAAACACATACTTTAACAAGAAAATTCAAACCATCTTGAAATAAAAAAAATTATCATCACTCAATTTTTGTATAAGATAAAAAGTCACATCAATTTATTTTCTCTTTATAATATAAAAAAATAAAATTAGAAATACTTTAAAAAAAATTAATTGTTCATTTATTAAGCATTGTTTTGCTATGCACTATTTACAGTGCTTATAGATAATACTTTATTTGAAGATGATGAAGACATAAATACATTCCATGCTTTTAACTCAAATTAAGTATTTTTACATTAAAAAAAAATTATTGTTTCCTTACTATGGAGCACAGACCAATATATTAGTTATTATATTGTTATGTAATAGTTATTTTTAGAATTTTTTTATTGAGATCATATATTTTTATTTTAAATTTTTTTATGTCACCACATCAAAATAATATAAAATATTAAAAAATTATAAATTTGAATTAAATAAAAAAATAAATAAAATTTTAAATTTTTTAAAAACATTTTGAAACGCCAACAAATGCTTTGATTAAGAAATTCAAATAAAAAATAAAAAAATATCTTAAAGAAAAAGTTACAGGAGCAGACTCAATCTTCATGAATCTCTTGAATCTCATTGCAAAGCCACACCCAATTCTTTAATCTAATTGCAAAGCTATGCCCATTCTTCTTTGCTTTGACTATGCAGTGAAACCCGATGATATCAAGAAACAGGCAAAGGGAAGGATCGGGAATTGAATTTGAAAAGAGAGGTCGACACACTGTCATGAAAACATTTGAATATTATCCAATCACTTCTCAAACAATATTATATGCAATAAACAAAGGCAAAATTTGCTTTAAAAAAACAACGTTTGAAGAAGAACGGACAAAAGATGAAATACATAAATAGAAGTGTAGGAGCAAACAGACTTCTCTGTTGGTGGACTTGAAAAGCAGTAGTTTTGATGATGCATGAGCAAGAAAATCTGGAACTGAAGAGCTTTTACAATTTGTCAACTTTTTGACAAAGTCATAGCTAGGAATGCAGCAGCAGCAGCGGAACTGAACATGGATAATGAAAATAAGTATGATGCCATCGATCTTTTTCACAACTTACCATGTTTTTTTTATTTGTTTTAAATAACAAAAATCAAAATGGGTTTTGTTCTTTTGTTAAATAATATTTATATAGTTTTATTTATTAAAGGTAGAATAATACTTTTAATTTAACCTATATATACTTTATCTATATTTAGGTTAATGCTAAGTATTCATAATATACAAATTATTCAAAGTTCTAGCATCCCTTTTATTTTTTATTTTAATTATTTCAACATGGTATCAAAACTGATTTTATGGAATGAGGCTTAATCCCGAACACAACTTCACGGATCCAACTATTTGGTATTTCGTTATTTTCTGCAATTATTTTGGTATTTCATCTTCCTTTCAACTTCTGTAATCTGGTATTTGTGTTCAGTTTCTGCAAATTTATTTTATATTTTGAAATAATCATATAATTTTAAGAAGATGTTTGTTTAGTTCTGTAATCTTTATTTAGTTTATGCAATTAGGTATTTTGTTTTCCACTGCTTTTGCATTTTGGTTCTCTGTGATCGATGATTATGGCTACTGAAAGAGATGGTTCGCTTCAGTCTATGAGTGTGAGGTTAGATGGGAAGAACTATTTGTATTTGAGCTATGTAATGATAAATTTTTTTAAGGGTAAAAAGATACGGGGATGTGTTAGTGAAACTTATGTGGTACTTAAAAATACTGAAGAAGGAGATACTGCTTTGATATATACATGGGAAACAAACAATGTAAAGATCATTACTTAGATCAACAATTTTGTTGAACATTCTGTAGGTACATAGTTGGTGAAGTATGAGACAATAGAGGAGGTTTGGGATCATCTGCAACGGTTATTCATGCAATCAATTTTTGCAAAATAGTATCAGTTAAAGAATGACATACAAGCTCTTCACCAGCAGAATAAGAGTATTCAAAAGTTATATTCTGTTATGACAGATCTTTGAGATTAATTAGCTCTTACAAAATCGGTAAAATTAAAAGCATGTGATGCTTATATTGAATATAGAGAGCAACAATGATTGATACAGTTTTTAACAGCACTTCGCAATGATTTTGAAGGACTTAGATGATCAATTCTACATCATTCTTCACTGCCTTCTATTGACTTTGTTGTCAGTGAGTTATTGGCTGAAGAAATACGTCTTCAGTCTTATTCTGAAAAGAAAATTCTTTCTGCTTTAAATCCTTCTGTATTAGCAGTACTTTCTATCCTTCTGTATTAGCAATACGTTCTAAGTCATTTCCTAAACATCAGAACAAGCCTTACACAAGGATTGACTTTAATAAGTGTAGTTTTTGTAAGCAGAAAGATCATTAAAAGGCTCAGTGTTCTAAGTTGAGACAGTAAAATCAAGTTTGAAAGTTTGACAGTCAGTCACATTATAATACTCATAGACCACTTTAGGGTTATAAACCACCACACCACAATACTATAGTGGTAGCTTCCCCAAGCTCTATTATTGATCATAATACTTTGGCTAAGCAATGTCAGAAATTTCTCTCCTTGCAGCCACAAGCAATGTCCGTTTCTTCTTCCATACGTCAGTTGCCTCATAGTTCCTTAGATATGTCACATCTGAATGAGTCTTAGATTCTGGTGCTTCCTATCGTATATCTCTAGATTTCTCATTTTTTTTCTTTACGTCCCCTTTGTCCTCCATTCTTGTTATGATTATTGATGACACTTCTATGCCCTTAACAGGTGTTGGTTTTGTTGTCATACCTCACTTGTCTTTCCCTAATGTTTATCTTATTCTAAAACTCTAATTAAATCTTGCATCTGTTGGCCAAATATATGATTTTGGTGATTACTTAGTCATGTTTTATGGTCTTTTGTTGTGTACAGGATCTACAGTCTCAAAAGCTGATTGGGACAGGTCGTAGGGAGAATGAACTATATATTTTGGATAAGTTAAAAGTGTTAGTTGCTGCTACTACTATTATTGATTTGTCTTCCTTTCGCTTGAGTCTTTCATCTTCTAGTTTTTATTTATGACATTCCCGTCTAGGTCATGCTTTGTCTTCTCATTTAAGATTTTTGGCATCCACAAGAGCTTTAGAAAATTTGTAAACTTGTGACATTTCTGATTGTAGTAGATATAAACTCGCAAAATTTTCCGCTTTACCTTTTAATCGAAGTATTTCTATTTCATCTTCACCATTTGATTTGATTCATTTTAATATAAGAGGACCTTCTTCTGTTGCCACAAAAGGAGGATCTCGATATTATGTCTCTTTTATTAATGATCATACTCGTTATTGTTGGGTTTATTTAATAAAACATTGTTTTGAATTCTTTAAGATATATGCAGCTTTTTCAGCTATTATCAAAACTCAATATTCTATTGTGATCAAATGCTTTAAATGTGATTTGGGTGAGGAATATACCTCTAATAAATTTTTCCAATTGTTTGCCTTAGATGGAATCATCCACTAAACTTCATGTATAGATACTCATGAATAAAATAGTATTGCTGAAAGAAAACATAGGCACATTGTTGAAATTGTTCGTTCTCTCTTGTTGTTTGCTTTTGTTCCTAGTGAGTTTTGGGAAAAAGTTATTCTTACTGCTGTAAGTTTGATTAATACAATTTCATCTTCCTATAGTTCGGATCTATCTCATTTTGAAAAGTTATAAAGGTATATCCTTAATTATTCTTTATTTAGAGTATTTGATTGTACTTGTTTCATTCTTTGTCCTCATATAGAATGCAATAAGTTATCCTCTCGATTTACTATTTGTGTTTTTCTAGGTTATGTTGAAGGTAAAAAGGGGTATCGTTATGTTGATCCAATAACTCAAAAACTTTATGTGTCTAGTCATGTTGTCTTCCTTGAGCATATACCTTTCTTTTTTATTTCATCCACTACTCATAACCTGACTAAATATGATCTTATTTGTATAGATCCTTTTTTCTGAGGATTCTGGTAATGATACCTCTCCCCATGTTCGTTTAATTTGTACTCATAACTCTACAGGTATTGGTACTTTACTTTCTAGCACACCTGAAGCTCCATTCTTATCTACAACCCCTTAAGCTTCATCTGAGATTGTGGATCCACCTCCACGTCAATCCATCCGTATTTGTAAGTCCACAAAACTACCAGATTTTGCTTATTTTTGTTATTCTTCATCATTTACTTCCTTTTTAGCTTCCATTCATTGTCTCTTTGAGCCCTCTTTCTATAAAGAGGCAATTCTTAATCTGCTTTGACAACAAGCTATGGACGAGCAATTTTCTGCTTTGCATAAGACATATACTTGGGATATTGTTCTTCTACCTCCTGGTAAGAGTGTTGTTAGTTGTTGTTGAATGTATAAAATCAAAACTAATTCTAATAGGTCTATAGAGTGATATAAAGCTAGGCTGATTGTAAAAGGATACTCTCAACAATATGGTATGGGCTATGAGTAGACATTTGCCTCAGTTGCAAAAATGACTACTATTCATACTCTTATTGTTGTAGCTTCAATTCGTTAGTGACATATTTTTCAGTTTGATGTTAAAAATGCCTTTTTGAATGGAAATCTTCAAGAAAAAGTTTATATGGCACCCCCTCCTGGTATTTCACATGACTCTAGATATGTTTATAAACTTAAAAAAGCATTATATGGTCTCAAACAAGCACCCCGTGCTTGGTTTGAGAAATTTTCTATTGTGATCTCGTCTCTTGGCTTTGTTTCTAGCAGTCATAATTCTGCACTTTTTATTAAGGGCACTGATGAAGGTCGTATTATTCTATCTTTATATGTTGATGATATGATTATTACTTGTAATGACATTAATGGTATTTCAGTTTTGAAGACAGAGTTGGCTAAACAATTTGAAATGAAGGATTTTGGTTATCTTCAATATTTCTTGGGTATTGAGGTAGCATACTCACCTAGAGATTACTTTCACTCTTAGTTGAAACATGTTGAAAATATTCTTGAGTGGTCTAGACTTACTGATAACAAGACTGTAGATACTCCAATTGAGGTTAACACAAGGTACTTTTCTTCTGATGGTTTACCTTTGATAGATCCTACTTTATATCGCACTCTTGTTGGGAATTTAGTATATCTCACCATTACTCATCTAGATATTGCATATGTTGTTCGTGTTATTAATCAGTTTGTTGCTTCTCTTAATACTATTCACTGGGCAGCTGTTCTTTGTATTTTACGATATTTTTGGGTACAATTTTTCAAAGTCTTTTACTTTTATCCACCTCTTCCTTGGAGTTACATGCATATTTTGATGCTGATCATGGTAGTGATCCTACAGTTCACAAGTCTGTTACCAGATTCTGTATCTTTTTAACTGATTCTCTTATTTCTTGAAAGAGCAAGCAACAATCTATTATTTCTCAATCATCCGCCGAAGCAGAATATCGTGTCATGACATCTATTACCAAAGAGATTGTTTGGTGACATTTGTTTCTTGCTGATATGAGAGTTTTCTTTTTTCATCCTACTCCTATGTATTGTGACAACCAGAGTTCTATTTAAATTGCTCACAACTCGGTCTTTCATGAGCGAACTAAGCATATTGAGATCAATTGTCATTTTACTCATCATCATCTCAAACATGGCACCATTGCTTTGATTTTTGTACCTTCTTCCTTGCAAATTGTAGATTTCTTTACCAAGGTGCATTCCATCTTCATTTTTGTTTTCTAGTTAGCAAACTCTTGATGCTTATAGCTGCTACATCATGAGTTTGAAGAGAGATGTTAAATAATATTTGTATAGTTTGATTTATTAAAGGTAGAAGAGTACTTTCAATTTAACCTATATATACTTTATCTATATTTAGGTTGATGTTAAGAATTCATAATATATAGATTATTCAGAATTCTAACCTCTCTTTTATGTTTGATCTTAATTATTTCAACACTTTTGACTTTATTGTTGGGAGTTTGAGAGGAGTCTTTGTACTACAAACTAGTTTGTGGCCGACATTAGATAGAAGGAAGATGTATTTCTTTGAAATCAAGTAAAAAAAACCCATAATATTGAGTCTGATGGTCAAATAAGGTTTAATGCTATTGAATTTTGCTGTTAAGCTAGACTGAGTAATACTTTAATATTAAACGTGAAACTAATATATTTTCAAAAACAAAAATAGTTAATAGCATCGAGTTTGACAATCAAATAATATTTAATGTTATTAGGTCTAATGGCAAATCAAACCCAATAACACTTTAACATTAGACATGAAGTTGATGCATTTATTTGAAATCGAGTAAAAAAAACTAATAGTATTAGATTTGGTGATAAAGTCAAACCTAACAATATTTTTTGATTAAAAACATAAAAGATAATGTTTTTCTAATGTTATAATATTGTTCATAATGTAAATATTTTATATTTATAGTGTGATTCATAATACAATAAATTTATATTCACATTATAAGTATAGTATTTTTTTTCATGTTTTTTTAAAGTATAGATAATATAGAAAGATGGAAGGGGAATTATACACTCACACTCACTCTCGACACATACCTTCCATCAATGCACGAGTCCCTTTCTATCTTAAAATTTTATCATTTTATGACATTTTTGCTCTTGCAACCTTCAAAAAAATGACTTTAAGTTACAAGTATAATTATATAATTTTTAATTCAGACTTGCAAATCCCTCAAAAAATATAATCGTTTTAACTAGAAAAGAGAGTTTATTAATATTTCTTATATCTAGTCTGGATACCCGTAATTTCTACATAACAAGATCATGATATCGATTTATTATTTGAGGCATTAAATAAAATTGAAAAATTTTAAATACAAATTGAGCAACAAGATAATATTATAAAATAAGCTATAGAAATATTAGAATGGCAACATTTAGAATTAATAAATAAAACAAAACATTTGAGAAATTTATAAAACAATTGAAGAGTATTTTTAGGAGTAAAACAAAATTTAAAGAAAAAGAAAAATTAGAGAAGATTGAATAGTATAGAAACTAGATCATTGCACACTTTAAATTATAGGTTGAGTTAAAAAAATTTATGATAGAATTTTTTTTTAAGAGTTGTAATGTGTTTTTTAGTGGAAAAATAATTAAATTATATAAAAATTAATTTAATATGACTTGGTCGATTTAATAGGGTAAAAAATAACCTGAATGAGTGATAAAAATATAGTTTGATTAAAAAAACTGTGATACTTTATAAAAAATAAATAAATAAAATTATATAAAGTTCAATTCTTAATTAATTCAATGTTGAAGGGTTAAATTAAAAAAAAATCAAATAAAAGAAGGATATAAAAAAATAACTTGAATCAACTCGAGTTAATCTACTAAACCTATGTCAAGAGACCTTGATAATTCTATAAAAAATAATTAAATTTTTTTTATAAAGTTTTATTTATAATAAATCTAATGTTGAAGGATAAAAAACAAATTAATTAAGAAATGACAAAAAAACTTGAATTTAATATGACTAGCCCGCAAAACTAGCGACCTAAATCATGTGATTATGATAATTCTAGAAAAATAAAATAAAATTATAAATTTTAATTATTAATTAATCCAATATTAAAAGATGATAAAAAAATAATTAAACAAATAAAGAAAAACCTAAGTTAATACGGCTATCCTGCAAAACTTGCTACTTGAGTTATAAAGTGATGTCAATTTCATAAAATAAACATGAAGTTCAATATCTAATAAACTCAATATTAAAAAAATACTTTTATTTTTAAGAAAAATATAAGTTTGAAATTTTAAAATAAAATATCCTCTAAACTTTTGAGGATCAAAATGAAAAAAACCCTTGCCATGTAAGTGGGCATGTGATACGAAGAAGGAGCAATCTTTCGAGATTTTCTTGGAAAGGAATCCAGTTGATGATGGATTAAACTGCCAGACGCTGCTTTACAAAAGAATGGTAATGCAATAATTTATATGTCATCAAAGGGAACACTATAGATATGATTACAAAGCTATCTCTTTACCACTTGACACAAGAGATCCACATAATTTCAAGCCTTTTTCTGGCAAAGCAATTAAATGTTTTCAAGATTTTTTTTCAGGCAAGATGGGAAACAAAAATCCCATAAGATCCATCAGATAATCTATCCATGGAAGAAGAGTACCTTAATGACCACTCCCGGTTCCTAAACCAATTCTGTAGGAGCTAAAAAACAGTATCTCTGGCATTTCCAGAAATATAACTATGTAGTTTAATTTTAGAGGTTATTAATTTAAATTTTATAATTATTAAAAATTTATATAATTATTAATTTTAAAATTTATAAAATTAATCAAAATATATATAAACCTGTTTCAATAATTATGTTAATTTTTTTTTAAAAAACAAATACCATTCTCAATGCGTTCAAAAGCGCCAGGAAGCGTTATTTTCTAGTGAAGAACTCGCCTTACCGGAAGGAATTATTCTGTATGCAGTCTATGGTTCCATCGTAATATGGCTAACTATTTATTAATTACACTGACATTCCATGAAAGATTTCTTGAACAATTTATTCGAACATTTTAGTAATTCTTGAGAATCAGAAACCCATGTTTATAGAAAAATTACATCTTTTAGTTGAGGAGAAAGGGTTTTTATTTTTTTTATTTTTTATGATAGATAATGTCTTTAATTAAACTAAGAGAATAGAAGTGAAAATGTAACAATATCATACAAATAAAAATACTAAATCAAGGAAAGCATACAGGTAAATAGAAGATTCTAGCAAACCAGTTATAAGGAAATAATATAAATATATATTATTTCCTTATGTATAAAAATCATATATCAAAAATTAGAGTATGAATTTGATATTGTTTCCATAAAGTTTACACCACCGACATATAAATTTATTATTATTTTCATAAATTGGTAACCGGAAAAAAAGTAATTGTTGGGATAGAAACAAGCAAGTAAAATCTTGTAAAAAGAGAGAGTTCCAACCGGAATTTTAAAATTTAATTTTTTTTTATGTGTTTAGATTGTTTTAATATGCTAATAATAAAAAATAAAAAATATTATTTTAATATATTTTTAAATAAAAATATATAAAAAACATTCATTACTACTGTTTTAAACACCTTTTTATAGGTTTAAACACCTTTTTATAGGCTTAGAGTCTGATTAGTAATGTGTTTTATTTTATTTTTTAAAGTTTTTTTTAAAATTATTTGTATTAGAATACATTAAATTAATATTTTTATATAATTTTTGATAATTTGAACATGTGATGTTAAAACAAAAACAAAAATAATTTTAATTATAAAATATTATAAAAGGCATAACTAAACATATATTTCATACAATCCACCTATTTTCTAGGTTTTGAACGCCAGATATAATTTATCATGAATGCCCGCAAATTTAGGATTGAAACTTGAAAGGTAGTTTAAAACATGATTTGAATTGTCTAGTCTTGGCATGTGACTTGAGGATTTCTAAGGAAATGAAGAGAAAAGAAATGATATCATTTTGACTCTTTACCCACCAATTTTCTTTGTATTTCCCACCTCGTTCAAATTACACAGAAAAATAATAATAATTATTATGATTTTGGTAGAGTTTATTTAAGAGATTATACATGTATTTTATTTAAAAACAATCTATTTGATAAAGGAAAAAACATAGTTTACTATTTATAAATCTTATAATATTTTCACGTTTGAAACACAGAAAAAAATAACAAGTAATTGCTATTTCTTATACACTGGTTACTCAATAGTGCAAATAGCATGAACTGTACGTGACTCATTTATGCTAATTGTATTGTTCACTATACCATTTATGCTAATTGCATTGTTTAGCGAACAATGCAATTAGTATAAATAGTGTAACCAGCTCATTCTTCTAGTCAAATTGGTTTTGGTTGGACCTGGGTTGGTCCAAAGCTTGATATGCATTGAATCGGATCCAACCCTGTAAAATAAAAAATAAAAAATATTTTTATTTTATTTTTTAATTGTATTTTATTCAAAAAATTAATGTTTAATATTATTTAATAACACTGTATAAATTAATCAGAGATCGTTTAATGACATAACATTTGCAGAATTTGATCGCAATTTCAATTTTATTTTTAATTATATTTTACCTGATGTTGTTGCGTGCTTAAAAAACTAAAAAAAATATAATCCTTGTCTGATATATTTCATAAAAGATGGAATTATAGATAGTTTAATGGAAAAATATTTCATATAAAGTATTATTTATTTTATAATGTAATAACAATAGTTAAATATATAATATTTAAATTAAAAATCATCAATATTAATATATATTTTTTAAAATTATTTTATAATCTCAATTTCAAAAGTATTATTAATCAAATACATTAAACTACTTTTTGTTCAATCTCAATTTCAACTATAATTTTAATTAAATATACATAAATATCAAATCAACCTCAACCAAAAACACTTTTTATAAAATAATTTTTTTTCAAACCACAATTACAACAGCTATCATGATACTAAATACATTTGATTCCTATGATGTAATGAAGTTATTATAGAATTGAGTTTTCAAATAGATTTTCATTTACATAAAATTTATTTTTTAATTATTTTAAATTGTTTTAAAGAGATAAAAAAATAAATTTTAAAAAATAAAAAAATTATTTTATATAATTCTAAAAAAAACTTTTTTAATTGTTGCCTGTTTGAGGGTATGATAGTAGTTGTTTTTCAAAACGTTTTTCACTCGAAAATATATTAAAATAATATTTTTTATTTTAAAAAAATTATTTTTAATATTAACATATCAAAATGATTTGAAAATAGAAAAAAATATTTTTTAAAAAAATATTTTTAAGATGTAAAAATAATTTTTTTTACTTTGATTGAAATAATATTTGACTGGTTGATTGAAATAATATTTGATTGGTTAATTTTTTTATTTGAAATTTGTATACTGTTCTAATATTTCTCATGTAGGATAGTAAAATTTCACTAGCAAAAAAGAGTTTTTTTTTTCAAAAAAGAAAAAACAATTAAAATGAGTAAACCCAACGGTCCATTAACATAAAAACAACAAAGGCACTATATGCTATAAACGTATTAAATAACAGTAAATTATTTCAACATCAATTAATTAATGGAATATTTATTAGTAACTTTGAAAAACAAACATGCCATGGCATGGCTAGGAAGGAGTAGCCGTTATAGATCCATCGCTATCACCTACCTCATCTTTAATCACCTAACCTCCAAAAGCCGAGTCGGCACCGGCAGTGGCACCCCCCACTTTCCCCATACTATTCCTCCTTCAAAAAAAGAAAGAAAAAAGCAGTTGAAAATTACACTGGACGACACTCTTTGTATTTTGTAACGTCAAAAGGAGAGTTTAAGACAAGACACCTCCTCCTCTGTTCCTCCCTCTCTTTTATACTGTCTCTCACACAGACACAGACATAGACATTGTGCTCGCGTCTGTTTCTTCCATATATATATATATGTAAGGAAAACGAAAAGAGAAGGAGAAGAAAGTGCAATGACAGTGATAATACTCTTACGTTAGCTTTTTGGACGATCACGACAAGTAGGCAACCGGATGATGATATACACAAAATTGGGAGAGAGAAGGAACCAATAATACTATTACTGGTTCAAGACTTTGTGAAGTACGTACGTTTCTTCTGTTTCCCTCTTGCATTGCTCACTCAAACGCGAACGTTTTCTCGTTTCCACAGCGCTTCAGTGTTTCAAAGGTAACCGACCACAAATTTGAATCCTTAGATATATACACTATTTTGCTTTGATTTCTTTACGGTGCTGCTGGTACTGCAGTGTGATTTTTTGTTATTTAATTATAGGTGTGCGTTTGGTTGCTAAGAAATTAAGTAGGGATGAAAGAAAGAGAGATAGGAGTTCTTACTGGAAATTTCGTGATAGTGTTTGTTATTGTCTGGCATATGGGGGTTGAAAATTTTGAAAATTCAAGACTTTGTAAGCCCCTTGATTTTGAGATTCCAGATAATTGTCGGTGGCTTGATTTTCATGTGACTGAAAACCTTGTTTCCTCCCTTTTACTCCGATTTAATTTGTACATTGATTTGCTGCAATGAATTTGAACACTACAAAGGTTGTCCTTTGATGCAGGGATCGGAAGATACATTATTGGCTGTTTCAGGTGAAGTGGATAGATAGATAGACAGAAAACATATGGCGACACTGAGTGATATAGGAGTAGCAGCAGCTATTAACATACTCACTGCGTTTGCTTTCTTCTTCGCATTTGCAATTCTCCGGATTCAACCGGTCAATGATAGGGTCTACTTTCCCAAATGGTATATCAAGGGGTTAAGGAGCAGTCCTTTCGGCACTGGGGCCTTTGTTGGCAAGTTTGTCAATTTGGACTTCAGGTCATATGTGAGGTTTCTCAACTGGATGCCTGCGGCACTACATATGCCGGAACCTGAGCTCATTGACCATGCTGGATTGGACTCCGCTGTTTACTTGAGGATTTACCTGATAGGGTATGATCTGATAGTTATTTTTATTCTATTTTTGTTATGCGTTTTGTGTGATTTGCATGTGATGGATATGTGGTCTAATTTCGATTGAAATTGGTATTTTGATGTCTTGAAATGTCTCGCTCGAGTCTCTTCACCTAACCTTGAAAATGTTCAAATATACTCATTTGTCACTGCTCATCAGTCAAAGCCAGAGAGCTCCTAGGAGGTTTGCTAGTTTTACTCTGATTTTATGAATGATGCTGCCCCAATCACGAACTGTTAGTCCACCCTTTCACATATTATTGACTTGTATAGCCTTTATTCTCACAGACGTACTCTTCTTTTTTATTTCCTCTTAAATGCAGGCTTAAGATTTTTGTTCCTATTGCATTCCTGGCCTTCACTATCCTGGTGCCAGTTAACTGGACAAATAGCACTTTGGAGCGTTCTAATTTGTCTTACAGTGATTTAGATAAGCTCTCTATTTCAAATATACCGACAGGATCAAACAGGTATGCAATACCTTTTGTCAATTCGTTTGTTATCTTTCATGCTTTTAAATCAAGTTTTAAAAATATTTTTAGTCTAATGTTGAACAGTTCTTTAATAATTGCGAACTGTCTGCAATATATATATAAGAGCTAGGCCGATTTTTCACTTAATAGCCTTTTCTTTTCAATAATGAAATTTACTGCATTTGTTTCTCCAATAGAATTTCTTGCTCGCAGAGTAGGTTTGAATTCTCAACGTATAATTTTGGTTGCAGATTCTGGACCCATTTGGTGATGGCCTATGCCTCTACCTTTTGGACATGCTATGTGCTAAAAAAAGAGTATGAGATAGTGGCTAAAATGAGGTTGCATTTTCTTGCATCAGAAAAACGACGTCCTGATCAATTTACAGTAAGAGCAATTCTGCTAATGCTATTTCTTTAAAGCACTACAGTACTAATCAAGAAGGTGGCATGAAATCAAGGTTGGATGTTTACCATCAATTTAAGATATAGAGGACTTGGAACATCTTCAGGGCCAATCAGATGCTGCTAGATGCATGCGGCAACCATGCTTTGATTTGACACATGGATGCATATTCTTCCAGAAAAAATAAATTGATGATCTCCTTTGAGCACTCTTAGTAACTCTTTTCTTCCAGTTCCTCGTTGGTGAAGTAATGTACTTTGGTACAGGTACTCGTTAGAAATGTGCCCCCAGATGCTGATGAATCGGTTAGTGAACTCGTGGAGCATTTTTTCCTAGTCAACCATCCTAATGATTATCTCACTTACCAGGTTTGCTCTTTTATTTGATAACAAACGGGAAAAACATTTTCATGAAATAGCTTTGCTTTACCTTCCATCTCTTCTGTCACCTATTCTGGCCCAAAAAACTGTTTTGGTTAGTTAAATCATGTTATGATTTTTTTCTCTTGTTTTTAACATTTTCTTGCAGGTTGTCTACAATGCTAATCAACTTTCTCACCTAGTCAACGAGAAGAAAAAGATGAAGAACTGGCTTGACTATTATCAAATCAAATATTCAAGAAACAAATCCAGAATGCCCTCCCTCAAGGTAATCATTGCTGATGACATCCTATTGAAGTCACCAGTTTTTGGGTTTTTTACCTGGTTTTTATGCCTCTCCAGATGTACTGCTTCTACACTCAATTTACAGGACAAAGTATAAGAAAATGTTTTTCAGATTCTAATCACTAACAGGTACTGCCAAATTTATTTTTCATTGAGCAGACTGGTTTTCTTGGCCTTTTCGGGACTAGGGTGGATGCAATTGATCACTATACATCTGAGATTGAGAGACTGTCCAGAGAAGTAAGTGGTACTTTACAATTAACTTCATGTTGATAATATGAACTTAGTTGAGGTAGTCAATCCTGATGCAAGCAATTAACCATATGTTCTCTCAAAATTAATAATGGCTAGATCTCCTTAGAGAGAGACGAGATTGTGAACAATCCCAAGGCAATCATGCCAGCAGCATTTGTTTCCTTCAAAACTCGATGGGGAGCTGCTGTTTGTGCACAAACACAACAATCCAGAAATCCAACTATGTGGTTGACTGAGTGGGCTCCTGAACCCCGTGATGTGTACTGGGACAACCTCGCAATTCCATTTGTTTCACTGGCACTAAGAAGGCTCGTTATCGCTGTCGCATTTTTCTTCCTTACTTTCTTCTTTATGGTTCCCATTGCATTTGTACAGTCCCTTGCAAATATTGAAGGAATTGAGAAAGCACTCCCGTTCCTGAAACCTATGATTGAGATGTGAGTATCTTCTTCTCAGGGTTGACTTTATTCTTATTAGATATACCTGTGTTCATCATTTGTTTGTTCACAGCTGCACGACATTTAATTATTTCATGCAGGAAAGTGATAAAGTCATTCATTCAAGGTTTCCTTCCTGGAATTGCTTTGAAGATATTTCTTATTTTTCTACCCTCCATACTGATGCTGATGTCTAAATTTGAGGGATTCATTAGCATATCAGGCCTAGAGAGGAGATCTGCGGCTAGATATTATATCTTCCAGTTCATTAATGTATTTCTCGGAAGCATAATCACCGGAACTGCTTTTCAACAACTGGATAATTTTATCCACCAGTCTGCAACTGAGTATGTTGTCCTCATATTCTCAATGTTTCCAATATATTAGCGTATGCAGCACTCGAAATTGTTCTTTCGATGCAGCTCGACATTTATTTGTGTGCGCTTTGTGCATTGCTGCTGGATTTAGAAAAGATCACTTACAAAGCTTGGTTCACTACCCTTTTTCACTTTAAATTTTTACTTCTGCTGTTTGTTTTGTGTTTGGTTGTTTTATCCATGCATGCAAGGGGATTTTTTGTAATCCCATGTTTTGTAATACAAATTGGACCTTCCGAAGTGTATGTGGGGTGAGCTTTTAATAGACGCTCCGAGTCTAATAATCTTAAAACTTTTGCTTCATACATTTCTCGCAATTCAACCATTCCATAATTACCTACGAGTCTTATTTTTACTCGTCACTTTAATCCAATGTTTGCAGAATACCAAAGACAATCGGAGTGTCCATACCTATGAAAGCAACTTTCTTCATAACTTACATCATGGTTGATGGGTGGGCTGGAGTTGCTGGGGAGATTTTAAGATTGAAACCCTTGATAATCTATCACCTGAAGATGTTTTTCATGGTGAAGACCGAGAAGGATATGGAAGAGGCGATGGATCCAGGAACTCTTGGTTTCAACACAGGGGAACCACAAATACAACTTTATTTCTTACTTGGTCTTGTTTATGCTGTGGTGTCGCCTATCTTACTTCCTTTCATTATAGTATTCTTTGCCCTCGCATTTGTTGTGTATCGTCATCAGGTAAAAACCTGAATCACATCCAGAATTGTCATTCAAACTACAGTTATGCATGTGTTGTGTTTCTGCAGTATGCATTACAAGCACTACATTATTGGATTGCGGGGATCCTCACTGAAAATAGATTGCTGCATTAAATTGTAGATTATAAATGTTTACAATCAGGAGTATGAGAGTGCTGCAGCATTCTGGCCTGATGTCCATGGACGCATCATAGTTGCAGTAATTGTCTCACAGCTGCTGCTAATGGGATTGTTAAGCACAAAAGAAGCGGCTCAGTCAACACCGTTGCTCATTGCACTCCCAGTATTGACAATATGGTTCCATTTGTTCTGCAAAGGCCGTTATGAACCTGCTTTTGTTAGATATCCATTGCAGGTAATATAGCATGCTTGGTTCATCTTCTCCCTTTTTCTCTTTTCCAGATTTCCTGAAACAGAATAATACAACCAGTTTCTGTTGTATAAATCTCAAAAAATCTCTTGGCATGTTTTGCCTGTTCAAATTCCTTTTATCATAATATAATGCTTTAATGCTCTGTGTAGCACTTACCATCTTTATTTCAGTGTTCTTATATCGTCATCGTTTGGTGTTAATTTCCCCGGCTTGAATAATCTCATCTTCACCTTTTCTGCCATGACCATTGTTTTGCAGGAAGCATTGATGAAAGATACATTGGAACGAGCCAGAGAGCCCAACCTGAACTTGAAAAGCTTCCTTCAAAACGCTTACATCCACCCAGTTTTTAAAGGCGACGACGATAGTGACAGCGATGGCGCGCCTGAAGAGTTTGAAAAAGAACCTGATCTGGTCCCAACAAAGCGCCAGTCTCGAAGGAATACACCATTGCCAAGTAAACATGGCTCAGCTGCATCCTCCCAGCCTGAAGCTCAGGATTATCCACTACTTTGAAAGTCGTGTGTAAACGCGAGTCCTTGGAAAATTAAGCTGGCTGAGCTCAGAAGAGATTGTACATGGGATAGCAGGCTAAGAAGAGAGAGTGAGCCGTGCAGAAGAACACAAATGGGAAATAGGAACAACTAGAGAGAGAGATGTTGAGAAAATTTTAGTTTCTACGTCTGGTCTATATTAGGTTGGCTTTAGTTTGATGGAAACAGCTAAAGGTTGAGCAGAATAATTTGTTCGTGCATTTGTCATAATTTGCTTGTAGTTCCTAGTAGGAATATTTGTTGAACAATAGTTGAAAACACTGAAGTACTCAGTTTCCTATTGTACTCTCTTAATTCTAAATACACGCACACATTAAATTATTTTAATGGGATTACACCTCTACCTATCATAATTTAATAAATATTATAATTAACTAGTCCAATGTAAATCCTTTTTTTTTATCGAGAATTTCTATTTACACTAAAATCTTGATTAATATTTAATAATTCTTATTTTATATTAAAGTTTTTAAACACTTAGTTTAGCAATAGGAGGCTATCATCTTCATATAGAAATGATTGTTTTACATCCCAAATAGAACATGAATTGAGCTATCAAAGCAATAAACAATTTTATTCTATCATGCATAACAATTGCAGCAAAAACTTATATGTAATAGATATTATACTCCTATTATATTACCTTTAACCTACCAAACATGTTATATATTTATTAATCTTATCACTCTTTTTTAATTTTATTTTATACATCAAATTTACACCAATGATCTTTTGTTTTTTGGGAAGATATATCAACTTTTAAGTATTGTTTTTTTTTTAATGATATCAATTTTATTATTCATAGCATTTTACCACTTTGTTTTTTTAACGACATCTTTCAAAATTATAGGATCATATTCTGATAATAGAGCAAAATGAGTAGATCAATCTATTATTAGTCAATTATGCAGACCATTTTCTAACTTGTTATGACATTTGATTATTAAGTGTGGTAGTGTGTTTTGATCATCTACTCGTTGTGGTGCTCTATTCATAAGCTTTTCTCTTCTTTTTTTTTATAATCTAAATTCACTAAAATATTTTGTTTAACGTCATCATTGCTAAAAAATAACATTACAACTAGTAATAATTTTATTGGTGTTAGAATTATATAGTTTATAAGCTTTTGAATAATCACTAATAGCAAGAAAAATGCATTTTCTCTTTTATTATCAAGCTTTTTTCCTCTTTTGATATGGAATACAGGCAATACATCTAAATATTATAAAATGATTAATCGTCGATCTTCATCCACTCCAAGTTTCCTCTAATATCTTATCTTGAACGATAAGTCTAAAACTTCTATTCAAAACATGAATAGTTCAATTTACTACTTAAATCCAATAAGATTTTGGTGGCCACTCTTTGTAAAAGACATTGCATCATATCTATAATAGTGTGATTCTTCTTTTCATAAACATCATTTTGTTACAGAGTATTGACTACGGTAAGTTATTTCTTGATTCTAAAGGTTTGACAATAATTTACAATTACTTGTAAGATATACTCCCCACCATGATATTTTTAAAAATATTTTATTAGTTAACTAGCTTCATTCTTAACAAGTATTTTATAACTCTTAAAAAGCTTAACAAGCTTTAGCTTTTTCTTGCAAAATAAACCTAAATTTCCTTACTATAATCATAAAAAAAGGTGATTATACATCTTTTATCTCTAATAAAAAATGAAGTTATTGACCCTTAAATATCATAATGAACAAGCTCCAATGTTTACTAATAACAAATTCTTCACAAACTTAAGAAGGAGTTGAAATTTTAGAAATATATGCCACTATATTTTGTTGATGTGGAATTCTCGATCTGCTTAATTTAAGATGTCTATAGTGAAAATATCATAACCATACTTCCTCATTTAATCTCATAAAAAAATATGAATGAGTAATATTTTAAAGATATAGAGAAAAAAATTAATTTATTGTCATGTTAACTTTAGTAATTAAGCCCAATTTGTCATCTTCAATTCTACATGCTCTACTTTTTTATATATATATAAATCCATATCCATTTTCTTCAAGTTAACAAAGTATATTTATTTTTAATTTTAAAATAAAGATATTTAAGAACTAGTGATAGAAGATATGTAAATATAAATTACAAAATTGAAAAGACATGTTGAGGATTGATGATAAAAGACACATGGAGATAGATTGCAAAATTAACTCATCAGTTGGTGAAGGTAAGGAGGCTAAATGATTGTGAGAAGAAAAATCATGGATCCATAACTAATTTTGAGAACTTCTTGATTTGGATGAATATGATTTTAAAACTAAAAGTTTTCATAATTTTAATTTCTTTGCCAGTTAGAATCAACACCAAAATTCGATTAGAATGATATTAAAGGAAAATATTTAGATGCAAAATCTTTTATTTATGATGTTCATGGGAAAGGAACCAAGTTAGTTATGGTTCCAAAGGTATTTTTTATGAAGCACATTACAAATGATGTGCCTCATATATGTTGGAGAAGAATTTTATAAGTGATGGTGATAGATATGATGTTTCTCATGAAAAGACATGTTGAGGATTCCAATAAAAGACACATTCTAGTTAAAGTTTATGTTTTTATACTTTATATAAAAATTATGAAGTAGATTTTTAAATCTTTTGCCAATGTTAAGATTTGTTATGTTGTTAAAGGAGGATATGTGTGATAGATATGATGTTTCTCATGAAAAAACTACTAGAATTGGTTTATAAACCATATAAAGGGTCTTTTAAGACGATATCCACTCACATTTAATGTTAAAAACATGTTGAAATTTGTGATCTAACATAATTATTTTTAACTAGAATGTTAACATGTTTTTTAAAAAACCAATTAAAGGTGAATAAAAAATTGTTTTTAATGAACCTTTGTGATTAGTACTCAAAAGTGCATTTTTATCATGGTTTTA
>SRLM01000500.1:2517-79387 GCA_015708895.1 Populus ilicifolia | reverse complement strand
CAACCCTTGACTTGGTGACAATCCTTATCTTCTCTTGTTTGCTCATTTCGACTTCTAAAACTCCAGATATGGCCAAAATACTGAACAGTGCTCGGGCTGGAGGACAAATTCGGGCTTCTTTATTATTGCAACAATTTGGACTTGAAAATGGCCTTTTTAGATGTTGGGCTCATATAAAAGTTGTAGGCCTATGTCTTACCTTTCCATCCATATAAAGTAGATCTAAATCTGAGTTCTATAGCTCCAGATATGACCCAATTACCGAACAGTGTTCTGCTTTCGATTGCACTGACATCTCTTTTCTAAGTTTGATCATCTCTTTGCCTTTGTAATTGAAGTTTTTAAAGTCATCAATCAATCCTTTCATTTATGTGATAGGCCTGCATTTAAAATAGACATTTACCATAAATTAAAGGTATCTTGTATTATTAGATAGATTATTATAAAACGTACTTTAGTTAAGGAGTTATTGATACTTCAAGTGCAAAATGATAATATAAAACCATGATAAAAATGCACTTTTGAGTACTAATCAGAGGCTTTACATGGATTTAATCCTTTATTTCTTTATGGATTTTATAGTGGAGGTTACCAACCAAATATTGCCTAGAAGAAAGGATATGCTTAAGAATTTGAAGTAATCTTTTAATAGCTTAACATAAAATGGTACAACAAGTTAGTAAAAAAAAGTGAAACAATTTAAAGTTGGGGAATTAGTTTACCTCAAGTTGCAACCTTATAGACAAGGGTCTATAACAAAGTGACAGCCTTAGAAGTTGGCAGAAAAGTTCTATGGTTTTTTTCTTATATTGAAAAAAAAAATAAGTGTAGTGGGTTGTTACTTGGACCTTTCCTTTTCAGCTATAATTTACCTCATCTTTCATATCTTACAATTAAAGAAACATATTAGAAGTAAATTGGTAGAGAATCAATAGTCAAACCTTCCTCTAAAACCTCTATTACAACTTAAATAGTGTTAGACAAAAGAATAGTGAAAACAGGAGATAAAACTGCTACATAAGTGTTGATTCACTAGAAACATCTATCACCTTTTTAAAGCCACATTAGAATTTCAAAACAAGATGGAGTTGAGGTATCCAACATTTCCCTTTGAGGTCAAAGGCAGTTTGACAAGGGAAATTATCATAACCTAAATTTGATGAAAAGGAAGAAGAGAATGCAAAAGAAAGAATCGAGCATTAGGAAGTTTAAATAAAAAAGTTTTAGTTATAAAACGATGCATTTTCATTTAGTTATGCATTGTATTTTTTATGTTTGTTATACATTACGTCTTGTCAAGGCTTTTTAATTACATGTTGAATTTCAGTGTTTGCTTTGTTTTTCTTTTATTTTGTTTTGTTGCCACATGTTGCCAAAAAACATTAGTTAAGATATATTATCTAAAAAATATTTTGCTAGTATTTAGCTTAGCAATGTAACATAATAAAAAAAACCATAAGAGAATGATGATTATCTAATAAAAAGGTAGTTATGAGAGATGCTAATAGTGCCTCTATTTTTTCTTAATGTTTATTATCCATTAAGTTATTATTCATAAATGTCTGAAAACTCTTCTCTTTCTTTATTGGTTTTTTTTATGTATAGGAGCTTTACAAATTAATCTTGTATCATATAATTTCCAAAAACAATACTCAACTAGCTTTTTTTTTTATATATATATATAGAAGCTTTATAAATTGATCTCATATAAGATAGTTTCTAGAAAAATACCTTAGAGATGTTGATTAAAGGATTTAAGAATTCTTTATTTGGTCCAACCATAAACAGAAGAGATGGTTCAAATCCAAACTTCCTGGGCAATCCTTTTTTGTTATTATTCTCTTGGCTCACTCGGTTTGTTTTCAAGTATTTTTTATTTTATGAATCATAGACAATATTTTTTGTTCTTGTTTCTTTTACATTGTAATATACAGGGTGTAATTATTGTAATAATTACAAGACCATGAATATGAATATATATGGAGATAATAAAATTAGACAGGAACTACCAAATTAGACAATTAGGCACCATGATATATAAAGATACTCAATTGCCTCTTGATTTTATTTTTTTATGGTATATCACTAATTTGATAAGCTAAAGATCTTTTGGCTTCATCATTTTCATCATCTTTTTTATTTTCTTGAAGTATAGTGTTAATCATTATTTTTCAATGTACTTTGCATATAAAAGAAAAAAAATGCTAAAAGATATTCAATAAGAAATGGTTTTCAATTGAACATTTAGATTCTGAAGTTGGTTTAAAGAGGAGGTTTAATTGACGATTATACACTAATGAAATATCAAGAATTTATAAGAAACAAATTAGACATGGGAACATAGAATTAGAGTCTATCCAAAAATATGGAAAAAAAATATTTTTAATTTTTGTGAGAGATCTATTAATAAAAAAAAATTATTTACATTAAAAAAAATGTCTTTAATAAATAAATCATAGTAAGTGTTATTGTTTTTTTGAAAAAACAAAGTGCAACTCTTTACATATCTAAGAATTTATCTACATTCAATACATGAAATATAATTTTTTTCATTGAGATGAAAATAATCATATAACTCTTTGGATATAATGCTCACTACTTTAGCTTTTTTAGGTAGAAGAACAAAAAATTACTTAAAAACTTATCATTTATTTTACAAATGTAACCAGATACTCAATTCTTGATCATTGATAGATATATATCTTATTAGATTAAATTAATGAGTATTAATTAATCTAATTAATTATAAACATGCAAAAAATAAATTAAATTCATAGGCATTTTTATCCACTGATACTCTCTACTTTGTAAAATGACAATTGTTTTAGGGCTTAAAAATCAAGAAAAAAAGAAACATATAGGCTTTGCATAATTTATACTTTAGTATTGCATTTTCTAAAAAAAAATAACAAACTCATAGTCATTTTATCATTAATTCTTTGAAATTATAAAAGTAGAGCAATATGATATTCATTTCTATAACTCCCCATTCAATTTTAAGGACAAAAAAAAAAAGAATCTTCTACCATGAAAATAGATGTACTTCTCACACCATGATTACTTATTTATAACCATTGAAAATAATAATTTTTTAATTAATATAATTTTAAATCTTCAAATTTACATTTTCTTTTCATAAACAAGCTCAATATTTTATTTATATCTAAACATTAATTATTATCACTTGAATTGTTCATATATTGATAATGATATAATCAAGTATCTTGATGGATTTCTATTAGAGATTTATTGTTGTGTTAGTTAAATCATGATATCAACACCAAACTATTGTAAAAAACTGTTAGAGAATAATATAAATTATATCTTAATACTTTACCTAACAGTTTAAACTATTGGGTTAAGATAGTTTTTTTGACATGATATCAAAATTTTGATGACCAAATGGTCATGAGTTTGAATCTCATTATTTTTATTTATTTGATAAAAATTAAGCACAAAGTAATTTAAGTAAATATTGTGATAGTGAGCATGAAATTACTAGCATATCTCAAATTTTTATAATTATGTTTTTTTACATCGATTTCCTGTTAGTATAGAATTATTTTTATATCAAATCTTAATTTTTTAATAACAAATTTAATATTGATTTTTCCATTATATTAGATTTTTTTTGGTTTTCACATTATTCTTCTATCTACTTTTTGAAATTGCTTCAATTAGACTTCATTGTGTTTTGTTTTGATTGAGTCCATATATTTTATAAAATTCGAATTGATAGTTAGTTACTGAAATTGATCCAAGTTATTTCATATTTATTGAAGTGTTCTTATATAAAATCATGATTGGCTAATCTCTTTCTTGGATCCAAATCAAGGATGATGGTGATTGAGGTGAGTTATTTAGGATATGAATGAATCTTAATGTTTATCTTCTTATTTTCTTCATGAATGATTTATTATTGCCAAGAAATTTTAGAAATCATTTAGGTAATGTTATAATCTTGAATTTTTATGCACAAACTTTAGTTTTGGTATAGAGATTGCTTGATTCAATGTCTTACTTAATATGAAAGTACTTGTTCATTCTTAAGCAATAATCAATTTTTATTTTTGTAAACTTCATTGTAATATCTTCGATCTAATATCACCATCGTTAATATTAGGTTGAGTTATCTTATATATGTCCAAGAAATCACCAATACATCACCATTAAAATTGATTTGGACCAAGTCTTACTTTTTCTTGTCTTTTAAAATATATTTACACTTTGTCATCTTTGCAAACAAATCTATCAATTATTTTCAACCAAGTTATTGTTAATTTAATTTCTCTTGAGTTTTTTTTTGTTACCTAGCTTAATTTTCAGATCTAGCTCTCTGTGGATATGACCTCGATCTTACCGAGTTAATTGCTACATCGCACACTCGTGCACTTGCGAGTTAAAACAAGCCGATCATAAAAAGCAGTCAAGCAATTTTGGCGCCGTTGCCGGGGAGCTAGCAAGCAAAGGTAACAAATTTAGATTTAATTATTGGAAAAAAAAATATATATAAAAAAATCAATTGGCTGGTTTGACCGCCTAAAAACAAATTTGAAAAAAAATGAAATGGCTGGTTTTACCGCCGCAAAAAAAAAATTGACCTTAATTTTTTAGATATTAGACTGTTGGACTACTAATTGTTAGTTTTTTTATTTTTTTTTGTTCAACCATCTTTCTTTTAATGTTATATTTATTGTTTATATTGGAAGGCTTGTTTATTTTATTTGTTTTTGTTGTTTTATTGTGATTATTTTTTTTATATTTATTATTTGAAGTACTTGGCTGGTATTACTGCCTCTTTATTCATGCTTGTTATTATTGTTAATGTTGCTTATTAGTTGAAGTGTGAATTTTCTAATTTGTTGTTTTTTTTAGCTATTACTTTATCTTTTACATTTCATTTACTTTTATTTGCAATCTTTTTTTTTTCTCCTTTCTTTTCATATTCATATAATTGTTATATTATTATTATTTTTTCATCATGGCTAATGTTGAAGATATAGAGGGTAAAGGGAGTGTTCAAGGTAATGGACCTCCACAATTCAATAATTAACCTAATTTCGAACTCTTAGAGAGTATCTTCACCCAGCTAGACAAAGTACACCTTCGTGTATTATCTTGCCTCTGAACCAACAAGCTTTCAATTTGAAATCAGGCATGATCCAACTTCTTCCCATATATCATGGTATGGATTCTGAAAATCCATATATACACATTAAGGACTTTGAAGAGGTATGTAATACTTTTATTGATAGAACATGCACTGAAGAAACTATTCGGCTGAAATTATTCCCATTCTCTCTAAAGGATAAAGCCAAGCTTTGGCTAAACTCCCTACGACCTAGGTCTATAGGTACATGGAGGGAAATGCAAGCTGAATTTTTGAAAAAAATACTTCCCTACTTATAAGACAGCAGCCTTACAATGTCAAATGATGAATTTTTCTTGTAGTCCAGATGAGTCATTTCACCAAGCTTGGGAAAGGTTTAAAGACTTGTTAAATGCATGCCCCTACCATGGTTTTGAGATGTGGAGGTTAGTGAGTTTCTTCTATGACTCTCTTACTGTAGATTTTAAAAAGCTAGTGTCAACCATGTGTACTGGTGAGTTTTATGACAAAAAACCAAGTGAGGCCTTTGATTTTTTTGATCAATTGGCTGAAAACACAAAGCAATGAGAGACTTCTCTCCCAATTCATGTTGAGTCTAGAAATACCATTTCTCATTCAAGTGGAAAGTTTCAATTGAAAGAGACTGATGACTTCAATGCTAAATTAGCCTCATTGGCTAGGAAAGTAGAGTCTCTTGAGATTAAAAAAATGCATGTCATGAGTGAACAACAAGAGGAAAGTTGTGTTGTTTGTGAGAGCAAAGGGCATAGGACAACTGAGTGTCCTACCATTCCAGCCTTCAAGGAAATGTTATATGGCCAAACTTCTGATTCAAGTAATGTTAGAAAGCCATTTCCAAACCAAGTAGGCAATCCTTACTTTGAGACTTATAATCCTGGATGGAGGAATCACCCAAATTTTGGATGGAGAAATGAGGGCTCTTCAGTACCTCAAACATTTCAACCTCCACCCTAACCATTTCATGCTCCCACACATAACCCATACCAACCACCTCATAAGAGATCCTCAAAGGATACTCTTCAACAATTCATGCAAACGCAAGGAGGAATCAACAATCAAGCTTACAAATTCCAAGACCAGACCAATAGGACCTTAGATGACATTCGAAGTCAACTAACTAAGTTGACTCAATCACTAAGCATTCAAGAGAAGGGAAAAATCCCAGCTCAACCAATGCCCAATCCTAGAGGTCAGGTACACATGAGTGAATCCTCATCAAGTGAACCTTCAAACCATGAACAAGTCCAAGCCATCACTACCCTTAGAAGTGGAAAGATTGTTGACAAAGGTATAGGTTTCAGGATTCCTAAAGGTATTGTGGAGGAGAAATCTAAGGAAAGTGAAGAGGGAATCAAAACACAAATGACAAATGAGAGTTTAAGTGACAAAGAAGGTGAGATAAATGAGAAAGAGATGAGTGAGAAAGTAGATGATTCAAGAAAAATTGGAGTCAAAGTGAGTGATTTAGAATTTGTTCCTAGAGCACCATTTCCACAAAGGTTAGGGAAACCTAAACAAGATCTTATGAACTCAGAAATCTATGAATTGTTCAAACAAGTGAAAGTCAATATTCCACTCCTTGATGCAATTAAACAAGTTCCATCTTATGCCAAGTTTCTTAAGGATTTATGCACAGTCAAAAGGAGATTGAATGTGAAAGAAAGAGCTTTTCTGACTGAACATGCTAGTGCCATCATCCAGTTTAAGACCCCTCCCAAATACAAAGATCCTGGTTGTCCTACCATTTCATGCATTATTGGAAGTCATAAGATAGATCAAGCTTTGTTGGATTTAGGAGCAAGTGTGAATTTAATACCCTACACTATTTACGAACAATTAGGTTTAGGAGAAATCAAGCCTACTCGAATCACTCTTTAATTAACTGATAGGTCAATCAAGATTCTCAGGGGTATCGTTGAGGATGTGTTGGTCCAAGTAGATAAATTCTATTTTCCTGTTGATTTTATAGTGTTAGACACCGCACCAATTCAAGGTTCTAATGCTCCCATCCCAGTCATTTTAGGGAGACCTTTCCTAGCTACATCCAATGCCTTAATTAACTGTAGGAATAGGGTGATGAAATTGTCTTTTGGGAATATGACTGTGGAGATGAACATATTCAATGTCTCCAAACAAATTGGGGAACATGAGGACATTAGAGAGGTAGATTTGATCCAAACAGTTTGTCAAAAACACTTTGAGAGTGTGTGGATCAAGGATCCATTGGGGAGAACTTTAATTCATGATGAAAGATTTTATTCTTTGGAATATGTTGATGAGGAAGTAAGAGAACTCGAGACTTATCTAGATCCAATGCCTATTATGTCAATAGGTTAATGGACCCCATCGTTTGAGCCTTTGATTTCACCTCATGTGAAAGTTGAGGCATCTCTTGTCCAGCCTTATAAACTAGAAAGGAAGCCTTTACCAAGTGATCTTAAGTATGCTTTTCTAGGGGAAGATGAATCATATCCTATTGTGATCTCATCAAAACTTAGCATAGAGCAAGAACAAAAACTTTTGAGAGTCGTGAGAAAACACAAGAAAGCAATTGGGTGGAAAATTACTGACTTGAAAGGAATTAGCCCTCTTTTATGTACACATAAAATCTATCTTGAAGAAGAGGCTAAATTTGTGAGGCAAATACAAAGACGATTGAACCAAAACATGAAGGAAGTAGTGAGAGGTGAAGTGCTTAAGCTACTTGATGCAGGTATCATTTACCCTATTGCAAACTCAAAATGGGTTAGTCCAACCCAAGTTGTCCCTAAAAAATCTGGAGTCACGGTAGTGAAGAATGAAAATAATAAGCTGGTACCAACTAGAATCCAAACCGGATGGCGTATGTGCATTGATTATCGTAAATTGAACATGGTGACTAGGAAGGACCATTTTCCGCTTCAATTTTTAGACCAAGTGCTTGAAAGAGTAGCTGGAAGAGCTTTCTATTATTTTCTTGATGGATACTCAAGTTACAACCAAATTGAGATTTCTTTAGAAGACCAAGAAAAAACCACTTTCACTTGTCCTTTTGGTACCTATGCTTATAGAAGAATGCCTTTTGGTTTGTGTAATGCACCTACCACTTTTCAAAGGTGTATGATGAGCATCTTTAGTGACATGGTGGAAAATTTTCTGGAAGTTTTCATGGATGATTTTTCAGTTTATGGGGATTCATATGAGTTGTGTCTAATGCATTTAGAAAAAGTCCTTGAAAGATGTGAAGAGAGCAATCTTGTACTCAATTGGAAAAAGTGTCATTTTATGGTGACACATGGCATTGTCTTAGGTCACATTGTCTCTTCAAAAGGAATAGAGGTAGATAAGTCAAAAGTGGAAATCATTCAAAAATTACCTACCCCTAGGACTGTGAAAGATGTGAGATCCTTTTTATCGAAGATTCATTCATTCTTTTAGTACCATTGCCAAACCATTGTGTAACTTGTTGTCACAAGATGTCCAATTTGATTGGACATCAAAATGTCAAGAAGCTTTTGAAAAGCTTAAAGGGTTGTTGACAACTGCACCAATCATGCAAGCTCCTGATTGGTCTTTACCATTTGAACTGATGTGTGACGCTAGTGATTTTGCAGTTGGGGCTGTTTTAGGGCAAAGAAAAGACAAGAAACCTCATGTCATATATTATGCTAGCAAGACTTTGAATGATGCTCAATTGAATTACACTACAACTGAAAAAGAACTCTTAGCTGTGGTCTTTGCATTAGACAAATTTAGGTCTTATTTGGTTGGATCTCTTATTATTGTTTTCACTGATCATGCAGCATTGAAATATTTGCTCACAAAACAAGATGTCAAACCACGTTTAATTTGATGGATCCTCCTACTCCAAGAGTTTAACCTTGAAATTGAAGATAAAAAGGGAGTAAAGAATGTAGTGGCTGATCATTTGTCTCGTCTTTCAAGCTATGAGACCATAATTGATGAATCTCTAATAAATGAACTCTTTGCTAATGAAAATTTATTTTGTGCAGGTACTGTCTCCTACATTGGTTCTCCATGGTATGCTAACATAGCAAATTACCTAGCCACAAGTCAAATTCCTTCTCATTGGTCTAAACTTGACAAGCAAAAATTCTTGCGTAATGTGCGCACCTTTTTCTGGGATGACTCCTACCTATTCAAATATTATCCTGACCAAATTATTAGGCGGTGCATCCCTGATCATGAAATTCCAAGTGTCATTAATTTTTGTCATGCATTAGCCTGTGGTGGGCATTTCTCTTCCAAGAAAACCATTGCTAAAATCTTACAGTGTGGTTTTTATTGGCCCACCATGTTTAAAGATGTTCATGCCTTCTGTGTTGCATGTGACCGATGCCAACGACTAGGTAGCCTCACTAGGAGTAACATGATGCCCCTTAACCCCATCCTTGTTTTGGAAATATTTGATTGTTGGGGGATTGATTTTATGGGACCTTTTCCAAGCTCATTTGGTTACCAATTCATCCTTGTAGCTGTTGATTATATGCTTAAATGGGTAGAGGCCATTGCATCTCGAACCAATGACCATCGAGTTGTGGTCAAATTCTTGAGAGAAAATATTTTCTCTCGTTTTGGCATGCCCCGAGCTATGATTAGTGATGGGGGAAAACATTTTTGTAACAAGCCCGTTGGGATTTTGATGAGAAAATATGGTGTAATTCACAAGGTTAGTACCCCCTATCACCCACAGACTAGTGGCCAAGCTGAGTTGGCAAATAGGGAGATCAAGAACATTTTAGAGAAAACAATTAATCCAAATCGTAAAGATTGGTCCCTACGACTAGTCGACGCTTTGTGGGCATATCGCATTGCTTATAAGACCTCTTTAGGAATGTCTCCTTATAGGCTAGTTTATGGAAAGCCTTGTCATCTCCCTGTTGAGATTGAGCACCGTGCATATTGGGCCATTCAACAATTCAATGATAATGAAAATGAGGTTGGTAAAAATAGAAAGCTTCAATTGGATGAATAAGAGGAGCTGAGAAATGATGCATTTGAAAATGCAAAAATTTCAAAACATAAGATGAAAACTTTGCATGATAAACATATTCTTAGAAATCCTTTCATGTTAGTCAAAAGGTTCTCTTATATAATTCACAATTACATCTTTTTCCTGGGAAGTTGAGGACAAAATGGATTGGTCCATTTGTGATTAAATCCATCTCTAAGCATGGTGCATTCGAGGTAGAAAATCCCAAGAATGGAAATATTTTCAAAGTAAATGGTCATCGATTGAAACCTTATCTTGAAAATGTTGTGGATGAAGTTGAGACATTGGATCTTGAAGATCCAATACCATTGTAATATCAGAAGTAATGAGTTTTTATTTTTATTTTTCATTTTTTTTTCTTTTTTCTTCCATCTCTTATATTTTCTTGTTCATGCATTCAGGACAATGCATTATTTTAAGTTGGGGGGTGTGAGGTTCTTTATTTTCAAAAAAAAAAAACAATGTTTTCTTTTAGTTGTGATATGCAGATTAAAAAAAAATCAAGCAAGAAGTCAGCTCATATCCAATTCAATGAGACATTCATCCTTGAAAATAGAAGGGGAGTAACAATTTTCTAATCTTTATACTTCTCTTCTCTTTCTCTTTTACATTGAGGATAATGTAAAACTTAATTTTAGATATTTCATTATGTTGAATGTTTGAGATAATCATGCTTGTTAAAAAAAAAAAACATGCATTCGTATGTGAATGAGACTTGTTTAGGATCATCATTACATTTTTGGATTCATTATTATGTTGAACATTGCATGCTTTAATTTGGGATAGATAATATCTTATAAAGCAAGATATAGCATACTTTTTTTAAGATTACTAAAGTACATCTTTCCTTGTAAAAGTTGTGTGAGTTGTGTGATTATGCATAAAAAATAAGTATAATGCTTTACTTGTGATTATCCCTTTTGATCCAATCCTAAACAAGGTTTAAGTAAGTAGAATAATAATTATTATACAAATAAATAAATAAATGTATACAAAGTTCTATCTACTCCAATGTTTTGAGTTGCTCAGTAACTAGGGGTATTCATCACAAATGTTTATCTTTACGTCAAACGGCAGCTTAAAATATAAGTATGCAAAGCACTTTAAGTTTGTGACTTTGTGAGTAACCGGGTGCATTCATCACAAATGTTTGATTTATTCTTTGTCTCGTTTTGGCAAAGTCTAGAAAGGTCTTGCGAGATTGTTAGTGGAATTTTCATAATTTTGTTCAAATTTGTAATTTTATTTTGAAAGATTTTTTTATTTTTTAGATTATTTTTTTATTTCATCACTCAAGAATAGATTTATTGGGAATTAAACATTTTATTTGGAGTTATTATGGTCTTATGACTCGAGTTATAAATTTAAAAAGTCAATCCAAGTTAATTTGAGTTGATCCAATATATTATTGTCTTGAATTTTTTTAGTCAAATTATATTTTTACTATTATGGAGGTTGTTTTTGAATTCATCGAATTGATTTGGTCATATCGATTCAATTTTCTTTTTTTTTTATTTGTATTTAAAATTTAAATTGCATAATTTTAATTAGTTAGTTTATTTTTAGGTTTGAATTATATTTGTTGATATATAACCCCCAAAATAATACGCTGAAACGCTCCGAAAGTAAAACATGTTGTTCTAATTGAAAAAACAGAACATCAATAGCAATAGAATTGACAGCATTCATTAGAATATTTGAGAAACGACCGACACAACCGGATTGATGAAAGCTAGCCGCGTCAACCGTTGTAACTAAAAATGGAGCTCATTATAGCAAGGCAAACTTCTAGTTCTAAACTAGGCTGCTAGTCTTCTCATCTGTGTGTGTATTTTTCTACAAATCGTAGTCCGATGGACGCACCCGGCAGTTCAACTAACAATGACTAGCAACCGTACTTAGTTCAGTAGCCGGACGGTTCTGATAAGCACCAACCCATTCACAAAATTGCGAATCCTGCATGTTCAAGCCTCGTGGTGTCTTAATTGTCTAATGCATAAAATCTCATCTTTTAAACCTTAATATTTTTTTATTTTTTGGATAATTGCGAATTGCTACACCAGCTATACTTCTTGAAGAAGTAATAATTAACAAGAAAATCTGCCAATAATATTTCTACTATTTAATCTAATGTAACAACAGAAGATCTGATCTTCAATTTAAGTTGGATAAGTACAGTAAGATTTGCTTGCCTAGGATTTGTTTTTACATGGCCCGTGAAACATCCCAGGCACCAGAAACCAGGAAAACAAACGAACGATGACGGGAATCATGCAATGATCCTGGACAACACTGAAACCCCATAATAGGACGCATTTGAATCATGAGGATGCGCAGCTGAAGTAGTAGCAGTCTCTGCAAAACGCAAACAAAACAAATCCCTGGCCTCTTGCTTGCAAACCCAAGCTGCTAATTGTTGTGTATCTCTCACACTTTCCTTGGGTACAAACATGTAAAACAAAGCCATGATGAGTAGAGAAAGATAATAAAAGACCTTGGATGAATTGAAATATATGTAATAAGCCACCAAGGTTAGATAATACATTGCCTTTAGAGGAAGATAAATAATATGAGAGGAAAAGGTTTTGATGAAATCAGTGAAAAATGTTCATTTTATAGAGGTGGATATGTTCATGCAAATATCTCTAGTGCCACGACACTCATGTAGAAGTAAATATTGTGGTCTCAGGCAACAAAAGCATGATAGCTTTTTCCTGGCATAAATGGCTCCGCCATTTAATTTTGGATCGATTTGGGGCTCGCACTTTAAATTCAGGTTGGTGCATGTCCAGCCCTCGAAATTTATTATTCTCGCGACTCTTGACAACTACTTCTTCGGTTTTTTTTTTTTTTTTGTTCTTTGTCTAGTAAGTTGCTTCATGTTAATGTTACTTTTATGGTTTATTTTATTTTATTTTTTTTAAGATTTTCCTTGGAATTCCAAGTACGAAAAGTGTCTAAAGTTTAACAAAAGGAGGAGTTAGTTTCCGCGAAAGGAGAAAAAAACAAGGTTTAACTCGCCGAAAGAAAGAAAGGGAGGATTCTTCACCGTCAATACTTACAAAAGAGATTACATATAGCATGATATTAACTCGGTAAAGCTAATCATGGATTTTTAGTGGCTTAATTGGCTGGTTTTTCTTAATTATTGACCCAATAAAACCCAATCCGAACCGCCAAGGATAAAAAAAAAAAAATGAGTTCAAAATCCCTCATCTCCTCCACGCAGAACAACTGAACGAATGATAGCAAAATCCCTGACGCTGCCGCATTTTCTGCCTGGGTGCTCCAGTTTCTCCAGAGACAAAACCCCCTCCTTAATTACCGACATGAGTTTCTTGGCCAGCTTCTTTCGTAGCTCAGGAAAGGTGCGTGTCTGAACTAAAATCCCATGTAATCAAGCGTTGTTGGATTTTGTGTTGTGCCTTAAATATTTCCGGAGATCTTGTTGGGGTGTAACTGAACGAGTCTTGATCACTTACTGCATGAGTGTTGGAAACCCAGTCGATGTTTCGCTGATTATCTGTCTCAAAGGGAAAACTTGACAACTAGATCTTGTTATTATTCTCTTACTATAATCCAAAACAAAGAAAAAAAAAGTGCACTTGAACTAAGGAGGAGGATTCCAAGAGCAATCTAAGTCTACATAAATTAGGGATCCCAAAGGCAATTCAAGTCCAACTTTATATCCCAATTCAGTGAACTAATCTTCGTGCTGCATGATTGAAGGAATGATAGCGTTTTATTTGCTTCTCCAGGACGTGTCAGCATTTCACATTTCCAGTGAGAGGATATATCTGTGGTTCTAGTGTTCTCATTGACTGTGGTTTTCTGATCACAGTCAGGGTTTCATATTGTGGGCAGAATTTGAAAATCTGAGAATCTTCATGTTTCTTTGACCTTTGTGCATTTGTTCCGCAGTGAGGAGGGTAGATGTAGAGCCTGGTGGTTTGCTGGTAGTAGGTTCATAAAAAGGGACATCCAGGTTTTGCATAAAGGCATCGCATTTTTTTGCCAGACTAACACTCTAGAAGTGCTAGTTTCTCTATTGTTTCACTCTGGTCCTTTAGTTTTTAATAATACTCATCCTTAACAATTACACTCAATTAGCCATCAATTTGGCGATTAAAGGCTCAAATCGCAAAGAAAAACGTTAGATAACCAAAAACTATATATATTAAAAAAATCATTATTGAAATTCACATTGACTTGTGAGTGGATGCAAAATAAATCTTGTACAAGAAAATTACTACCTCTTTTAGTTTTTTCTACAAGCCCTGCATTCAGCACTTCGTTGTGGAACATATGAATTTTTGACTAATCTAAACAAAAATACAAGTATTAGCAATGTTTTTTACACCATCTCAGGTAAGGTGAATATTAGAGAATATGAAGAAACTTCTCTCATAAAATAAAACTTTTTGATACTAAGATTAATTATTTTTTTATAGTTGGGATTGATGTTAATTGTAATTTTTTCTCTTTTCAATTAGAATCCAATAACTTTTCTTTTCTTTTTTCTCGAGAATAAAAGGTAAAAAAAAAAGTTTTGGATAAAAAATGAATTTTTAAACAGAAAAGGGACCATAAATATATCAATTAAAAAATATAAGACCAAAATTAATCTTTTGGATCGAATTTGAAATTGTTACTTGCTTTTTATTTTTATTTTCACTTTAATACTCTATTTTCCAATTTTACTCATCCTTAACAATTTAGACACCATTGATCATAATTTGGCCACTAAAAGCTTAAGTTGCAAAGAAAAAATATTGTGAATTTTACACAGGGAGGGACCGCTACCTCTTTCAGTTTTTTATAATAATAATAATAATAATAATAGAGGGGTGTGTGTGTGTGTATGCCTGTACTAATAATATATGATCCAGATATAAACATACATGTCTGTCCTCATAATATGTGGTCCAGCGATCCTATACATGTATAAATACACACACGCACCTGTAAGTTATTGGCAGAACAATTGAAAGCCAACAGAAAGTTGGAATTTGTGCTTTTAGAATTTTAAATAATGGCTGAAAAGCGATTATTCAATAAATCTTGAAGTGAAATTGGGGTGGGTAAAGCAATTAAAAAAATTGATTAAATTAAAAAAATTAAAAAATATAATTAAAAAAATCAAACTATAGATTAAATTAATTAGAATTTTTGAAAAACTAATTGATTTAGTTTGGTTTTAATTTTATAAATCTAAAATAGAAAAAACAAAATCAAATAATCAAGTCAAACCAGAAAAAATCAAATCAAACTAAAAAATCTAAATTAAACTATAAAATATATATTCAACAAACTAATCGGTTTGAACTGATTTTTATTATAAAATAATTGAATTGAACTGAAAGAGATAAATTTAAAATTATTTATTTTTTATATTAATTTACTTATTTTTTAATAAAAATTAAATTAAATTGAACAGAAAATAATCAATCGGTGGAGGAGGCCATTAATGTTTGAGGAAAATAATTACAAAAATTAGCTCACAAGGGAACAGTTGAGGGTTGAGAAGAAATTGCATGCACAGTTATGAAGCCATCCGTGGCCACCACGGTATTAAATTTTAGCAGGCTCCTGACAATCCATGGAATCTCTATGCATTGTGGATATCATGTAACTTAATGTCATGGAGGGCCACTGCACATGGAAAGTAGGTTTGTAGTCGTGGTCATCTGCTGTACTAGGTTATTTAACAGTTGTATTTTAAAATATTTTTATTTAAAAATGTATTAAATAATATTTTTTAATTACAAAAATTTATGTATTAAAGTAATTAATAAATAATTTGAAATAAAAAATAATTTTTTTTTCTCGTTTCTGAAATGAAGAGCAAATCAGCTAGTAGTTTAGTTTTTTCAATTCTACAGTGGATTTGAAAAGATTGGAATATTTAATCACAGGAAGTTGAGTTTTGCTGTATCTCTTTTTATCATTTGTTCAGTGATCTTATCCCCTCACCAAGAACACTATTTGGGGGCGTTTAAATTGGTTTAATTTGGCTAAAATTAAAAGAAATTAAAGTTACTATTTGGGGGTGTTTAAATTGGTTTAATTTGGCTAAAATTAAAAGAAATTAAAGTTGAAAGATGAGCTTAAAGTAAATAATCATGTTAGAAAAATCAATGAAGGGCTTGATTGAAGAAAAAAATCTAAATTAGGAGTTAGATTGATTAAAATTACATAATCCAAGGACTGTAGCGAGAACTTGAAAGGAATGTCTGTCCGAATCTTTATTTTAATCTATTTAGTCCAAATTGGTTTCCAATTAATTCATTTCAGTCCAGAATCCATCTCTCCCGTTTTTCTCCACCATCACTGGAAAATTTTCACCGGAGACCAAAACCCGGGAACCAACTACCTCCGATAACACCCCAAAAAAAACAACGCCAGCCTTTATCCCTATCGAAAAACCAGAGCCCAGAAATTTCATTCCCACGGTGAGCCACCATAAAACCTCCTCCACCCGAACAGCCTTCTCTGCCGAAAAAAAAAAAAACAAGAACAGAGCCTTCCTTTCACTCTTCATTAATCAAAAAGAAAAAACCATTATCAATCCAAATCAGTTCCCTCTCCTCCAAACCCACGACCAGACAACACCAGCCTTCCCTCACAAACCACCAAACCACTCTCTGCCCAAAACATCAACCTTCATCTTCTTCAAACAGCACCGTCCTCCGACCGACAAGCTTCCACCGTGACCCCCACATTCAACCCAAAGCCAGAGTCTCCACTCCACCTTTATCAAGCTAAAATCTAGAACGCAAAAAAATTATTTAAAATACATACGATAAAAATTAAATAATCAAATTTATTTTTGTAATATTTCTTAATTTTTATCAAATACTAATAAATAATAAAATTTAAAATACATATTACAAAACATTTTCATGTTTTCTTTTGAAAATGTTAAAACGATCAAACACTGTCATGGGCATTTCAGTTGGGGTTCCTGTAACAAAGACCCAAACCCTTAAATATTACTCAAAATAAAAACAAATAACAAAAATCAAAAGAAAAATAACATCTGAATTTACTCAAAAACATTTGGATAAACTTATAAACGTGATTTTGAAAATATATCAGATTTGATTAAATTGAAAGTATAAACATATTTACACAAGATTTTAAAGCTAGTTGATCATAAAAATCCAAAAAAGAAAAAAAAGAAATCACTATTATTTGGTTTTATGCAAAATATAAAACAAAGAAATCAAAGATAATGAAACCATTAAATCAATGTTTTTAAGTCATAAATACTTTAGATTAAAGATAAAAAAGTATCCATGTACATGTAAGAACCATTAATTAACTAACACGACATAAAAATTAATGACGTAAAGTAAAATTCATTTAAAGAATATCCAAACCTAAAAACTCAATAACAAGGATTAAACCTAGAAAAATACAATAAAACCAAGAACAAAAATTAAAGTGTATTCATGGAACTCACATACACTTATGTTTATATTATTAAACCTTTAATAATACAACAAACATATAAATATTAAAATGCATTGGAATCAAAGTCTATAATTTACTATCAATATACAAACATGCACCTATATTGTTCTTATTAATTTAATAGCTCATTTAACATCACAATCAATATCAAAATGACCTATATGAACTTCTACAACTGAAAAAAAAGAGCCAATGTTAACGTAAATTATAATTATAAAAGTTTGATGAAATTTATAAGTATTATCATTAATCGAATAAGATGACTAATATGATCATGTTAACAATCTATAATCTAATTGGAACCTCCTTTGTGTGTGATTTTTAATTGAATAATAAAAGTTTATATTATACTTATTTAACTTATCATTAATGAAACCTCTAACCTTGACATTTGTTATTATCATTGTTTAATCCTTACAATAATATTTCATCTCAAAGTTCTCATCATCATCATCATCATCATCTTCTTCTTCTTCTTCTCTATCTCTTTCTTTATTACTACAACTACTACTACTACTACTACTACTACTATTACTATTACTACTACTACAATTGTTATTATTATTGTTATTGTTGTTATTACTATTGTTATTGTTTATAATTTATAATTTGTACAATTAACCTTTCTATGGTTCGATCTCGCTCTTGTCGTTTTATTTATTACTTTGACACTTCTGCACTTGGGAGAAAACATCAATTTTTTAGTTATATCAAGTTTTTGACACTGTTGCCAGAAATCGAACCCAGGTCATCAGCGTGACAGGCGGGAATACTCACCACTATACTACAACGAATTGTATCGACATCTTTTTTCTAAGTTTGGTCATCTCTTTATCCTTTCAATTTCAGTTCTTAAATTCATCAATCAATCCTTTAATTTATGTGATGGGCCTGCATATAAAATAAATATTTATTACAAATTAAAGGTATCTTATATTATTAGATATATTATTATAAAACATGTTTTAGTTAAGGAGTTTTTGATACTTCAAGTACTAAATGATAAAAAATACACTTTTAAGTACCAATCAGCCAACCAATTAATATCAAAGGAATTAATTATATAACAAACTTGTATTTAAAGTAACTTGAATATATATATATATATATGCAAAAATAAATTAAAACATGGTTGAATCAAATCAAAAGCTTAATGAACAATGTTTGAATGAAATATTTATAGCTTAAAATGCAGAAGGGAAGGGGATTATTAATGAGTTCTACTCCTCCAACAAGTTGAATAACTTATCTTCAAGAGATAATCTCAACTAGTTTTTGCTTTTTTTGTTTGATTTGCATATATTCCAATAACCTATTCCAATCAACTTTCTCTTTTTATTTACAGTTTTTTTTTATATTAACACATACTTTTTGTCATATTTGCTTCAATTTTATTCTAAGTATTTTATTGATTTCTACATATTTCCTCTCTTTTTTTCTTTGTGGTTTTTTTATTTCTAAGATCCTCCTTTTTTCTTCGTGATTTCTTCTCCTTTTATAATCCTAAAATGATAGGTGGTTAAGAAACCATTTGTGATTTTGAAGGTGGTTTTTCAAAATTAGAACATAGAAAATTATTTTTTAATTTTTACCTTTGATATTTTAGGAGACCATTCGACTTTTCTCATTATCCTTATATGTCTATTAACTCATGGAACTTCTACAAAAAGTAGGCAACCTCATAATTAAGATTTAATTGAAAGTGGCTAATTGGATATGCATTTTCCATGAATTAATTATAGCAAATGAAATATTATTGAAGCTAAATAAACGATAGATCTTGTAGAGAGGGTTTTTGCTCTTCAACTAGAATCAAACTATGCTTGACTTGGTTGCCTGTAGCTTTTCTGCTATCAATTCAATTCAAAGTTGGATACCTGCAACACTACTAAATTTACTAAATCAAACAAGGCTATCCTAAGATAAGAAGTTGAGGGTTTTCACATAGTAAACGAGGCATAAACATCAAACTAAGATGGCACAACCTTGTAGAGAGGAATCTCATCTGTTGAATGGTGGTGATTGGAGTCTCTAAAGTGTTTCGAGATGCCATGTTCATTCTTGTCAATGGGATAACTCGATCATCCTTCTCAAATGAAGAAGATAATAAAATAAGGATAGGCAATGTGCCACTCGGTTTCTTAATTAAAAACAAGTGATATGTTGTCTATTTAAATCCTAAAAAATTATCCGATAAATTTTTATTTTGTCAATGAATTTATTTGTAATATTTAGTAGCAAATTCTTGTAATTTTCAATCCGTCGGTGACTTTGTTTGTAAATTTCAATGGCATGGTCTTGTATATATTTTTTTTCTAACTCTTCAAAAATTTCTAAGGAATTTAATTCGTTAGTGATTCCTTCTATATAAGTCTCGTGTGGCATGTGGCATGGTCCTGTAATTTTTTTCAACTCATTGGAATTTTCAAGGGACTTAATCAATTAGTAACTTTATTAACTTTATTAATACTCAATAAATTGTTGGTAATTTTAAAAATTAGGATTTTCTAATTAGGATTGTAATAAATTCTAATTTTATCCATATTATTTCAATTTAAGCCAAAATATCATTAATCAAGACAAAACTAATTAATTTTATATAATTAAACCCTGGAAAAAATCAATTGAGGAAGTACCTTGTTTTTCAATTTGTTCAATAGAGTTTAGTGGGTGCTTTAATGTTCACCATGATGAACATGGCCCCTAATCCTCATGATGATTATATTTATAATAAAGTTGTGTTTGGATCAACAACAAAATTTCGTTTCCAATAACTATTTTTAACTGATAGGTTCAACATGAAGTATCTTTTTTTTTTTCTCTTCCCCTTTGTATGACTAGTTAGCATCCTCAAGCCAGGCCTTTCACCGAGATCAAGTCAATGTCTCTAGTCAAGTGCAGAGGCATGTTAAATTGCTGGGTGTGTTATTGTTCTGATTAAGATTTTGTTGATATTTTTTTTATTAATTTTATATAAAAAATTTATAATTTCTGTTAGGTGACATGACATTTTAAGCCAAGTTAAAATTTCAAAATTTTTAAAGAAATTTAAAAATTTAATAAAAAATTATAATTAACTAGTTTTATGTTATTGGATGTAATTTTTGATTCAATAATTAGATTAAGCTGAAATTTTATAAAAAAATTTAAAATATATTAAATAAAATCTGGTTAAAATTTTAAAATGAACAGAACTTGGTAATACTAATAAAAAAATTAAATAAAAGCAAAGCAACTTGGTAAAATAATTATTTGTTATTAAAAAATAAAACAAATCAGTTCTTTTTTCTTTTTATATGTTACCAATTGAGAAGAAACTAAATAGGAAAAGAAAATGTGAGAGAGAAAGAGAGAAAAGTAAGGGAAAACATAAGAAAAAAAAAAGGGAATAACGTTATAAACTTACAAAGTTTAACTTATAAAATATTAATTTAAAAAGGAATCAAATGAAAGAATGAGGAATTGAGAAAAAAAATTAATTACTTTATTTTTTAATTGAAATGAAATTATTATTTTATTCTGGTTGAGAAATTATTATAATATCTATTCAGATTTGATTATAAAATAAATTATATTTCACGAAACATTGAAAAATACAATTTTAATAGTAATTTTTTTTTTACTTTGACTTCAATTTTATATACTTTTAAATTTATTTTTTAACATTTTAAATAATATATTTGAATTAAAACTTTAATGTTAATTTTAAAAATTCATATACATTAATTAATAATTAATCTTAAAAAATTATATATTTATTTAATAACTCGAAAAATTAGTTAATTAATAATTAATCTTAAAAAATTATATATTTATTTAATAACTCGAAAAATTAGTTTCTCCGCCCTGATCTCCAGTGCTGTTAAAAACGAACTATTCACACAGGGAAACGAGGACTAATGAGAATTCCACTTCTCTAGGCAGCCTGCAGTTTGTACTCTGAAGAACTTCAGTTTGTACTCTGAAGAACTTCTGAACATCATCAGGAGCTCAAGTTTTCAATGGTAATGTGAGGCGTCTCCTATTGACCAACTCTTGAATATGCATATTTTTCTCTGAAAAAAAAAAAAAAACTCGATCTGCATGCTGTATACAAGTCATTCTTTTCTTTTTCTTAGCTCTGTTTTTTTCCCCAATCCGCAAACATATAGAAAGTTGCTGCCACATCTTCTTTAATGTTCAACCTGCTATGCCATTTGTGACAGCCACCTCCACCCTCTAAAATTGGCTACAGCTAGTGAAAATAAAGCATGAATTGGAAATCCAGACCTGCTTCTGCTTAAACACTTACAATCAGTTCATTTATTATCATTTATACACGATAAACCATACCAACATCAATCAATGCGGAGTGTGGGATCCCAAGTGAGGTTGCAGGGCACCGGCTATTGCGCCTAAGGAATCCATAGACATAGTTAATCACAAGCTTCTTCAGAATACATGATGCCTCTCTAGCTATAACACAAGTATGTCCCATCATGTAAGTCACACCAGCTTCCTTTGCGGCCATGAGTTCAGTTACATCTTCACTTGCTTCCTGCGGACATCGTAACCGCAGCTCTCTTCTTCTCTGTGTTCTTGCACCAAGCAATGACTGCTCTATTACTAACATTTCCTTGCTATTCAATTCGCATTTCAAGAACTCTGTTATCTTTTCAATCAGTTGGGTTTCAAATTCATAGCTTTCCCTGATGTCCTTGTATCCATACCTAAAAATAGTTAAAGAGAAAAGAGTCAAGAACTTGCAATCATACGACTTATTAAAGCTCAAGAACTTCGATTATAAGTTGATAATATTAATGATTTGGTATCTTCATCAGAAGAGAAAAATTCAGAGAATGTGGACAAAACTTACCGCACAATGCACCGGAATAGTGGGACATCTGGCAGACCAAGCCTTGAAACATGGAAACGATCAATGGCCGGAACTTTTGGGATCATCAAAGATTGAACGGTTACAAAGATAAGAATCTCATGGAATGCAGGAAAGTTGGTGACAAAATGTGCGAACATTGGTGGGACACCAGAGGTAACATGGGAGCACACCAGGCAAATTCCAGGAACCCTTGCTATTTCCAGGCTCAAAAGGCTGTCCAAGCTCACCTTGTTCTCCAGCTCAAATGCCTGCTTTTGCGATTCCCCATAATGCCATACTGACATCAGAGACACAACTACTGCAGAAACAACGAGGGGAAACCAGCCTCCTTTGTGTACTTTAGCAAGGCATGCACCGAAATAGGACAATTCCACAAATCCGAAAATTGCTACAAAAAGTAATGCCAAAAAAGCATCTCGCTTCCACACAGTACTAATGATAAAAAACATCAACAAGGTTGTGACAAACATCACTGTGATTACAAGCAGACCTGCACATACAATTATAGCATTAAATAGCTTATTTACAACATGGATATGAACACAAACAGCAAGGCAACGTGGGTGCTCGAGAGAATGAGGTAACACAAACCGTATGCATTGCCAATAGTGGCAGTGTCTCTAAATCCAACAACAACAGCAAGGCATAGAAGCATCAATACCCAATTCACCTCCGGTATGTAGATCTGTCCATGAATGTTATTTGATGTGTGCACTATCTTTACTCGCGGGAAGCAATTGAGCGCCCAACACTGACTAATAATGGAGAAAGTGGCTGATATTATTGTTTGGCTTCCCACCACCGTTGCAAGAGTGGCGATGACAAATACTGGCCAAAATATGATATCTGAAAGTACAGGAAAACCAGACAAATGAAATATAAAGAAAAGAGGAAGAGATGGGGTGTCCGAAACCCATGTATGTGCATGCGATTGGCATCTAGAAATTCAAAAGGCACACACAAAATTACAGTTCAGATATAAGAAGTTGGTCAACTACATCATTGCGAAGACACATGAAAGCTTCTAGCTTTTTTTTTTTCTATATTTTTTATATGCAGGATTTATTAAGAATTACCTGGGACAGCCTTGTAAAAACTACTCTGAAGATCACTTTCGTTCTTGGAGAGATAAGCAGCTTCACCCATGTAAGCCAGAACCAAGCATGGGTAGACAAGTCCTATAAACGCAATCTATTGGAAAGAAGCATGAATAACTCAATTTTCATGTTAACCCCTTCGATAGCTTATAGCGTCAGTAAATTTAAAAAAAAAAAAAAAAACAAGTACCCTGACAGAAAGCTCTGAGAAATGTCCAAGATCAGCGAACATAGCTTCTGCACCTGATAGTCATAAATTGGATTACAGAAAAAGAGTTCAAAATCAGCAACATGAGGGGAAGAAATTGAATGTTCTCTCCTTTTAGAACAACCTGTAACACAGAGAACAATGCCTCCTAGTGAACTCCAACCAGCTTTTCCTGATTTCTTAAAAAAGTTGTAGATATGGTATGGTGATAGAGCTTTGACAACATAAGGGTTCCAATGGAATATGTTGTAAATGCCAACTCCACTGATGCACAGCAACCAAGCAATCAAAATTGGAGCAAAAAGAAACCCAACTCGGTGTGTTCCGCAATGTTGAAGTGCAAAAAGGCCACCTAAGATCACGCAGGCAACAGCAACAGTATAATCTGGCATGTACGAGCACGTCAGAAACTGGCTAAAGATCTTTATGTAAATGCTTTTTTGTAAATCGGATTAAGATTATGACTTACTCTCATGTAAGCCTATAGCCTTAATTTGGATTCCGTAGACTGCAGATAGGACTGCAAAAGAAAACAAGGAATTCTTGAGTATAAGCAATTGCATAAAAGCAGCACGATTAAATACCACATGGATCTGATTACAAATTATACCCGACATTGCTGGTGTCAGGATTCCATCACCTATAACCATGCTAGTCCCTAGAAGAACAACTAGCAGAGTAAAACACGAGAACTACGATGCTTCTCGAAGAATTCCTTTATTAGCAAGCTAGTTCTTGTCTCCTTGGTGGATACATCAGAATCATAACAAGGTACAAATTCAAGTTCAAGATGACGACTCTTCAAAACGCCCATCCTGGAGTGTCGGCAGAGTAACGAGTACAACGCGAAGCATCCACCTGGAAAAGATGGGCTCTTGAGAAGAAATGAGCATTAAACTTCTTACATTAATAAGATGATTAACACAACAATATATTGGATGGATCAATAAGAGCACCTTCTCCATTGTCATTTGCTCCTAACACAAATATCTTGTACTTGCAAAGAGGGATGATTGTCAGAGTCCAGAAAACCAAAGAAAGTACCCCGAAAATCTCATGGTCCTCCTCATAAAGTTGTAACTTCCCAGAGAATGTACTCTTGTAGACATAGATAGGGGATGTGCAGAGATCACCATAAACAACTCCAAAGCTCTGGTAGGCAAGTAATAGAGTGGTTTTGTAGAATTTCTGCCAACAAGTCCAGATATTTACAAATTGATCAAATTCTATAGATGTCGCTCTATTGAATCTATTGATCAGAGCAACAGAGATACGAGAATATATACTAATTCAAGAATTAAATATTATGAAACTCTTTATCCAACATTTGTACTAAATTCAGGGAATGAAAAAACATAGGACTACGAACAAAAAGGTTACAAAGGCCCCGAAGGATAAATAAAAAAACTTCATTTTCTTAAAAGTTTTAAGCAAAAGTTGATGGCAAATTCTTGACCATTCATGCCATAGACAATTTGAACAAAACAAAAGGCTATGAAATGATCAAGGTCAACAAATGTAAACAGATAAAATTTTGAAAACATAAGTTAGTTCCTTGAACAAAATCATATGACCTTTCCAAACTCGAAAATAAATAAATAAATAAATAAATAAGATACAGATTCTTCGATTATCCTTGTTGAGACGACATGTCATCTCAAGAATACAACACCTGAAAACCACTCTTGTTCTGCAAAACTGAATACCAACACAAATTGTGAATGCCATTGAAATGAAAGGAAGGAAGGAAAATATATAATATAAATTCATTGAAGAAAGAGAAAAAAAAATTAAACAACTGTGATATGAAAACAAAGCAAACCACTGAAAAAATGCATAACTCAGAGTCTGCAAAACTAAAAACCAACAACAAGAACTCCACAAGTTTCTTTTTTTGCACTTTCTCAAGAAACAAACATAAAGTAGAGAAGTGCATACGAAACTCAACTAAGAGAAAAGGGGGCAAAAAGGAATATCCCATGCAAACATTACTTAATTACCCGGCGAGACTCCTTTGTTGCACCCGATTCTTGATCCATTTCCCTCACAGCTCCAAGTAAAACCGGCTACTTGCGGTGAGTTTCTTCTTGTTTATGGAAAGAAAGTAAGGAAACAAAGTGACATATATGGTGAATTAACTGTATCTTGGCTAGTAATGAAGATTCTCTTATGTACATATATATGTAAGAGAGAAGGTAGTTAAATAAAGAAAAGCATCGAGAGAAGCAGTTAAGTTAAATAGGAATCTGAAGTTTGGATTCACATGTTACGGTAGTTTCTAAAGCCTGGTTTGTCCGTTAGGGTTGATATTAATCACTACAATATGATAACGATAATGTACGTGGTTTAGATTATATTAATTTAAATATTCTGACCTAGATGGTCTATTTAACATTTATTTAATCTATAAAAAAATAAGTAGTTTTGAATATGGCAATTAATTAATTAAAATGGGACGCACTTATACTGTGACTAATTACATTGTCTACTTTAATTGGACTATGAAGTCCATCGTCATGAACTATAATTTTGCTTGTAAAGTACGAGATTTAATCACTAGAACTAATTAATATCAAGATGGGGGGCCATTTGCATGGCTCGGTCATGACACCATTTTTAGAGTGTGTTCGGAAGAATGATGAATTTTGTGATTGTGATTGTAATTAATTGGTAAAAAGTAATTTTTTAAAAAAATTACTATTTTATGTGATTTTTTTAAATAATATGTATTTAGTTATATTATGATTAAGATTAAAGTTATCTAAAAACCACTTGATATATGTTTTGGTTAAGTTGTTTTTTAAGTGCTTTTATTAGTAAAATTACCTAGAAAAACATGTGTGAATTTGGTTGTAGAATTTGTTAGGAAATTCTTAATGATTCATCAAAAAATATAAATGTTATATTAATATTGTCTTCCATTCATTCCATTAAACTATTTACAATGCTATCATATATATAATTCATTTGAGAAGGCCTATGGTTCTCTTAACTTTGAGAATATTATAAAAAATCAGCTAGAAAAAACAAAATCAAGATTGTGATCATATTCTGTAAATGCAATATCTTCTTGTGACTTTTTTTTATATATATAGATATGCAGTGCCATTAATGCCACTATAATCTTCACCTGTGATTTGTATAGATATGTCGACATGTTCTGTAAAATTTCTCATCATTGTTTCCATACCCTAAATGCATATTCAATAACATTTTGGAGTGATGAATGTGCACAATTGAATAGCTCTTCCTGGCTTGTTGGTTGCCCTTGACGTCAAAACTCTAGGAAGTGATACCTCTCACTTTTATATGGACCGAGATAACTATACTCATTTGGGTACCCAACATCAACCAAATAATATTTACATAAAATAATAATAGAGAAAATTATATCAAATGTAATAAAAAAAATACAAAATAAACATATGTAAAATATAAATATTTTTGAATCTAATCATTGTTCTATATGTACCTTCAGGAGGTTTTGGAAATTTAATTTGTGGATTGTCAATAGCCTCCAAAAAAATATGAGTATCGTCAGCACTTTCTTTCCATCCTGCCCAAACAAACATGAATTGTATATCAAAGCTACATGCTGCCATTATATTCTGTGTCAGCACACTTTTTCTATCGATAAATGACACTTGATTTTCTTGTGAAACAGAAGCACGCACATGTAACCTATCAATCGCTCCAATGCAATTCTACAAAACAAAACAATAACTAGCATTTAATAAGCAATTAAAGATTAATAATACATTATTAATGTTGATCTCTATAATTGCTATAAAAACTATCTATTTGACCTTAAAATGAGGCATAAATCTAGAATTCATTGCAATTTCATGTGGAGTGTTTACAAATTCTAAGTCCTCGGGTTTTATTAAATCTAACACAAACAAATAAATTGTCTTCAACAATTCATTAAAAAAGCGACTCATGGTTTCACTTGAGTGTTCAAATCTTTCCTAGACTTGCCTATTTGTTGCACCTAATGCAATGGTGTACAAAAACATTACCAACTTCCAATAACACTCGTCCTTCTCGATGGTTTCAACTTATATTATGTTTTCAAGTCATAGCAAAGATTTTGTAACGTCATTGCATCTAGTCTAAACATGTTAAAACATCATTTCTAGTGTCCTCAAACGACTTCAGTAGACCATCTCATCCCTATGTTATATGAAATCATACAAGGTTCCTTATGCATATATGTAACATAGTACATATATAAAGCACCAGCGTTACATAACAATAATTTGTCATGATCAAACTCTTATTACCAAAATAGTTCATCCTCATCATCAGTGCTATTTCAATCCTCATTTTCATCACTATCATCATCATCATCATCATCATCATCATCATCATCACCATCAGTTCCATTTGAATCATCCCAATCATCACCATTGTCATTTACCCCTTCATTACCACAACCACTTTCATTATTGGTAGCTCCATCACACCGGTGCTACTATAATTGATATGATATTACATGATTCATCACTATTTCATAATTGTCATCATAGTGAACACCAAATATAGCATTAACCCATTCATCTGCCATATCTACCTACATAAATTCAATTGCAAACATTTATGTTCATTTTAAGTCATATTAAAAACAAAGATTCCATCATTTGTTGTATTTAAATTGATAGCACTACACTTTGGAAAATATGAAAATAATAATAATATCATGTTATAGATTAATAACACGACTTTTAGCCATAACTTATATAAACAAATAAAAACATCAATATAAGAATGTTATGTTGCATAACATTGAAATTCATGCATGGTACAAACAAGCATGAAAACAATAATGTGAAGATAAACTTTAATAAAGAATTGCATACAAACCACATCACTTTTTGGTCTTATATTGAAAGATCAATGAACTTTATTGTTGTTAAATTAGTAACATATCAGTCTGGAATGCAAAAAATTAGACTGAATATAAACAACTTATAAGTACAACTTCTGTTACAGGAACTCCTAAAATCCAAAGTATAATTACTGTAGTGTATTTAATGGGGCAGAATAATATTTGTAAATGTGAAGTAACAACATGCATTATATATAGGAAGCAATGTTTCTCATTATCAAAACTTTTACAATTTTAAATAATACACATACTGAGCAACAATGAAGAATATGCCTGACTATAGTTGATTAGTACTCATAAGTGCATTTTTATCATGGTTTTATATCATCATTTTGCACTTGAAGTATCAATAACTCCTTAACTAAAGTACGTTTTACAATAATTTATCTAATAATATAAGATACCTTTAATTTGTGGTAAATGTCCATTTTAAATGTAGGCTTATCACATAAATAAAAGGATTCATTGATGACTTTAAGAACTTCAATTGCAAAGGCAAAGAAATGATCAAACTTAGAAAAGAGATGTCGGTGCAATCTAAACCGGAACACTGTTCGGTAATTAAGTCATATCTGGAGCTATAGATCTCAGATTTAGGTCTACTTTATATGGATGTAAAGGTACGACATAGGCCTACAACTTTCATATGGAGCCCAAGATCTAAAAAGGCCATTTTCAAGTTCAAATTGTTGCAACAACAAAGAAGCCCAAATATATCCTCTAGCCCGAGCACTGTTCAATATTTTGGCGATATCTAGAGTTTTACAAGTCAAAATGAGCTGAATGTTTTACACAAGAAAGTTGAGACAATTTCCTATAACTTTTATGTTTTCAAGTGGCTTTAATTTAGACGTCATCAATGATGTTTTGGGCAGACAAGAGAAGATAAAAATTATCACCAAGTCAAGGGTTGGCCATTTACTCATCAATTAGTCATCAAATCAATAGTTCCCAATTTTAGCCTATAAAAGGAGGCATATGTCATGCATTTAGGCATCTTGGTGTCTAGATCAAGATCATGCTCTTGTTTTCTCTCTTTGTATTCTTTGTAATGTTTATGCTTTGTTTTCATTAATATCAAGTTTATGCCTTTCATTTCCTTTCCTTTACTTAGTTAACTTTTATCTTATTTATGTTTTTATTTTGTTTATCTATTTTTCTTTCTTTCATTATGTCTAACTAAGTTAATTATGTCAAGGTGAAAAGGTTACACTAATGGTGTAAGAATAAGTATGGTATAAACTTAATATGGACTTTAATGTTTGATACTAACATGTTTTATATTGGTTATCTTGTTCACCTTTTAATACTTTGCTTGTTAAATGACTAATCTTGATTTATGTTGTATAACAATTGGTACAATAAATGCTTGGCACTTTCATAGCTCATACTGTATGGTATAACCGACACCTAAGCTATGAAAGGAACTTGATTTGTTATTAACATAAGTTATAATCATGAATGCTTGATGAAATTTACAAGTATTAGCATTAATTGAATAAGATGACTAATGTAATCATGTTAACAATCTATAATCTGATTGGAACCTCCTTTATATGTGGTTTCCAATTGAACAATAAGTGTTTATACTATACTTGTTTGACATATCATTAGTGGAACCTCTAACCTTGACATTTGTTATTATCATTGTTAATCCTTACTTTAATATTTCATCTCAAAGTTCTCATCATCTTCTTCTTCTTCTTCTTCTTCTTTATTATTGTTGTTGTTGTTGTTGTTGTTGTTGTTGTTATTGCTATTACTGTTGTTATTGTTATTATTGTTGTTGTTGTATTATTGTTATTTATAATTTGTATAATAACCTCCTTGTGGTTCGACTCCGGTCTTGTCAGGTTATTTATTACTTCGACACTTTTGCACTTGGAGAAGACATCAATCTTTTTATCGTGTCAATAGTTTTGGAAAGCTTTTACAAATTAAGAATCTTATTGCTTTTCCTTTTCAGGTGCCTGTACTCACACACTATTTTAATAATATAGCCTTACAAACATATACAGCTAAGAACCTGAAGCTCATATTTCATTACTAGAAAGGAAAAAAATTAGCTGTAAATAACCTGCAATCGTACATCGTAACTATAAAGAAAATAATGACTGGAATATAACAACAACTCCTTTTTAATTGATGTGAAACTTGATTTTATAACTTCCTGTTTCCAAAAGCCCATTTGTCATAGGTCCTTCTATCTGTATATGTTTATATTCCTTTGTTTCCTTCACTCTTGCAGCATGCTCTGATGGTTCCAGCATACCAACACACCAATACCAACATACAACAGGAATAACATTCACAAACAGCATACCCCAGTATAAGCAAGCATAAACAATTTACCAGCACATATTAGTAGCAGCATAGCAATAACCATTCATAAATAACATTATAATACAACACCAATACCAACATAGTCATAAGCATTTGCACATGACATACAATAACATATTGTTCTAGCATAAGTCTTAACAATCATTATAGGTATCCCTTAACATAACAGCAGATTATCCCCCAAGTTAACATAAGACAACACACCAATTTAACAATAATCCATAAAATGTAAAAAAGGTTAGGTTAGTAATCCGCAAACATAATTTAAACTATCTGTTCTCTATAAAACCAGCACCACTCTTCATGCTATAATACAGCAACCTTAAGTGTTATTATCCCATTATTGGACACCTGTATATGATTTGGCAGAAAAATAAAATTTAATATTCATCTAGTTGTTAAAGCAATTGAAAACAAAAACTATAATATAGTAGTAAAGAAAAACTGACTGTAATTTAGTGTTTTTAACTTCCCTAGTATATTTTTTGAAGTCATTGATACTTTCTATCAATATCTCCGATTGAGGCCCACATCTTTCTTTCCGACCTCTTAGACAAGTACTCAATTGCAAAATAGTACAAGTCATCACTGAAAGTAATTCTGGGTATGAAATGGACCTCTATCATCACCTCAATGATACTACACCCTATCTTATCCTAACTATCATTCTTCATGGAAACATGATCAAATAGTTCATTAAAACATAACAGTAATCGATCACCTACTCTGGAAGGTTTTTTACTTTTCTTTGTACTTTGCACACCACATTGTTCTCTTACTTTTCTCTTTTCATTACTATTTGTAGTACTGCTATTTCATATATTCACGCCAGCAATGAAATTGCAAACATCATTAGTGAAATTGGGAATAACATCCTCCTCTGAATCTCCACTTCCTTCCTCCAAATTTTCTTCTTCATTAACATTACCATCTAGAGTGCTTTAACCGACATCATCATCATCAAATAAAGATTCAAAAGATGGTGTCCAAGCATAATGTCCAGTCACCACAACATTGTTGAACATTAAATCAAACTTATTACAAAGTGATAGTTCAATCCTAGAATGTCTAAACTTTTTGGAACCTCTGATTTCCTAAAAAAAATGTATGAAACATTAAATGTGTAAACTAAATAACATATGGTACGTTGTTTAAGAATTACAACAAGACAAGGCAAAAAGGATATCAATAACTAACCTGAGCTTTTTTCGCTCACCATTTATTACTAGCACTAATAGTTCCAAGATTACTATTCCATCCTACACCTATTTCAAAAATCAATTTTTTTTTCCAAATCCTCCAGTCTCTTTTAGCACCATCCCATTTATTTTTAAGTTGAGTCTTACTAAATGCATAACCAATTTTCTCTTTGAAGGCAACTATAACAAATTTCCATCTACCCTTATCAAAATGAGTGTTTGGCCTCATTCCTCTATCAATAACAACAATATAAATATCACAAAATATATGCACCATCTCTTTAGTCCAAGATGTTTTATCTGATCTTTCAATACCTTTCATTGATAATTTTGTTTCTAACATAATTCATCAACCAACACAAGGAGACATGAGCCTTTAAACTTTTTAGTAGGTATTAAAGATGTTATATGCTTAAAACTTTTACAAATTGATAGTAAGAAATGTTATAATGTTGTCATCAATGCAGTTGATTTAAAAACATATCCCTATTGTGTTTATATGTGTGTGTGTGTGATAATAATTAATGGAATGACCAATCTTTAAACATGAATGAATAAATATTGTGAAAGATGTAAAGAGGATATGCCATTTTTAGAATAAAGGCAACATGGTAAGCAATAAAGATCTATATATTTCAGACTATAGAGCAGAGCAAGGTCCATTTATAATAACAAAATTCCCATCATTTTTAGACTCCTCAACATCAATAGATCCATATATTTCATAACATGAGGCAGAACATATTGCAAGAAACTGAAGCTAATTCAAGGAAATGATAGATACAGGTATTTCATATCATTAAACACAACAAATTGCAACTTGCTGAAAGTAATTGAATGAGAAGATATATCCAGCTCCTATTATTTTCAGACTCTCCAACATCAATAAATCCATATATTTATTAGAATAAAACAAAACAAATTTCTTAATATAGAGCATAACAAATTGCAGATGATAAAAGAGAAATTTTATGATTTTTTTTTACTGTAGTCATGGTCTTAGGAAGACCTAACGGATACCCTGTTTGGTTTGTGGATAGAAGCATGCACATTTTTTAGACCGTAAAACACTATTCCTTAAACCAATTTGACTTATCACGAACACAAATCCAAAACGCTGCTATCTATATAGCAGTTTCACATACAATTCTTGAATATTAGACCCCATGTCATTAATTAGTGCATGTATGCACCATCATTCACCTCTAGATCAAAGTGATAACACAATCATGCACTAGCCTTAAACAATGTTATGATAATTCTATATCTATTCTATATCTATTTACACTTTAACTAGCTTGCTTGTAACTTAAACATTGTAAACTTATCTATTATACAATTTAGAACAGGCTGATCTAAGACATCAAGGCCACAACTTTATCAAATGGATTAAAGCATATCTGCAACATAAGAAACATATTAATACAGGCTAATAATAGGGGAACTTTAGATTAAGCCATGGCGAAGAAGATTCTGCAACTAACTAAACATAACACATTCTGAAACCCAGTCAAAACTAATGCAAAAGACTCGACTAAAATAAGCTCAAAAAACAATAATTCTAATTACCAAAACAATAGTTAAACCTTATAAAAGAATTTTTTTTCTTAAAAGGAAAGAGTTGGGCATATATTGTTTTTGAAGACGATTAATGAAATCAATAGCAGAAGAATCAAGAAGAGAATCAAGAATGGAAAAAGCAGTAGTCTTTTGTGCAATCCTAAACTTAAACATGACAAATATTTTGAAAACAGCAGCCAAAAACACCATTACAACAAGAATAGTTATTCTGTTAAGTTCACAACCAAGAAACACAAGAAACAAACAAACCATACCAACAATCACCATAGCTAAATTTGGAAAACCTTATATTATCATAATTATTGGCAAATTGTTCACCATTGTTGAAACTCAGCTTTTCATTGCTTCTCAGGTTTTAGTCTTTATTCTTTGGAAAGAACAAGGTGGGTTTCTCTCAATTGCTGTGAAGATCATCAAATCAAACAGTACCAGATATGAGAAAAAGAGAATTTTGGTTTGCAATTCTTAATGTTTGTTTGCCGATAATGCAATAAAGAGCAAGTTTGGTGACACGACTAAAATATTGATGTCTTCTTCTAAGGACAAGAGTGTTGAAGTAATAAATAACCCAACAAGACTAGGGTCGAACCATAAAGAGTTAAATTGTACAAATTATAAACAACAACAATAATAACAATAACAACAACAATAATAATAATAGTAATAATAATACTAATAATAATACTACTAGTAGTAATAGTCATACTACTAGTAGTAGTAATGTTAATACCAATAATAAAGAAAAAGAAAAAGAAAAGTTAATGAAAACTTTGAGAAGAAAAATTAACGTAACGATTAAATAATGATAACAAAAAATGTCAAGATTAGAGGATCCACTAATGGTATGTCAAAGAAGTATAGTATAAACTCTTATTATTCAATTGGAAACCACACACAAAGGAGGTTACAATCAGATTATAGATTGATAACATGATTACATTAGTCATCTTATTAAATTAATGCAAATACTTGTAAATTTTGTCAAACATTCATGATTATAACTTATGTTAATAACAAATCAAGTTCCTTTCATAGTTCAGGTGTCGATTATAATATACAATATGGGTTATGAAAGTGCCAAGCATTTATTGTACCAATTATATAACATAAATCAAGATTAGTCATTTAACAAGCAAAGTATTAAAGAGTGAACAAGATAACAAATATAAAACATGTTAGTATCAAACATTAAAGTTCATATTAAGTTTATACGATACTTATTCTTACACCATTAGTGTAACCTTTTCACCTTGACATAATAAACTTAGCTAGACATAATAAAAGAAACAAAAATAGATAAATAAAATAAGAACATAAATAAGATAAGAGTTAGCAAAGCAAAGGAAAGGAAATGAAAGGCATAAACTTGATATTAATGAAAACAAAGCATAAACATTATAAAAAATACAAAGAAAGAAAGTAAGAGCATGATCTTGATCTAGAGACCAAGATGTCTAAATGCATGACAAATGTCTCCTTTTATAGGCCAAAATTAGAAACTATTGATTTGATGACTAATTGATGAGTGGGTAACCAACTCTTGACTTGTTGACAATCTTTATCTTCTCTTATCTGCCCAAAATGTCATTGATAACGTCGAAATTGAAGCCACTTGAAAACATGAAAGTTGTAGGAAATTGTCTCATCTTTTTCATATAAAACATTCAGCTCATTTTAACTTCTAAAACTCGAGATATGGGATGAATATTGAATAATGCTCGGGCTGGAAGACAGATTCAGACTTCTTTGTTGTTGCTACAATTTGAACTTGCAAAATGACTTTTTTAGATCTTAGGCTCCATATGAAAGTTATATGCCTATGTCTTACCTTTCCATCCATATAAAGTAAACCTAAATCTGAGATCTACAACTCCAAATATGACCTAATTACTGAACAGTGTTTTGGTTTGGATTGCAGTGACATCTCTTTTCTAAGTTTGGCCATCTCTTTGTCCTTTCAATATCAGTTCTTAAATTCATCAATCAATTCTTTCATTTATGTGATAGGCCTGTATTTAAAATGAATATTTACCATATATTAAAGGTATCTTATATTATTAGATATATTATTATAAAACATGCTTTAGTTAAGAAGTTATTGATACTTCAAGTGCAAAATGATGATATAAAACTTTGATAAAAATACACTTTTAAGTATCAATTATTTAGGTATTGCCTTTAGTTTGTACAAAGACTAAATTAATTAGGAGTTGGTTTTTACAGAGATAACATTTGTGTTTTGCAACAAAAAGTAGCTGGGTTAGTAGATTAGCCAAGAAGGAAAACAAATCGTAAAGGCTAAACACATGGTAGTGATATATCAAAGCTCACCATTAACTATTAGAGAATACCAACACTTTTACTATATGAAAAAAGCAAATAAGAACATAAGGAATGAACTTACAGCATTTATGGCGAAGCTCGAGGTGGGTGTGGCTGGTCGTCGCTTTAATGTGCCGTGAGGTAGCTTTTTCACTGGATATTAATTGGGTTTCTTAATCTATAAAAATAGAAACTGAAATAATAAAGGGTGAAAGCTCGTAGATAAGGGGATTATGGTGAAGAAACCAACAAAAGCTTTGAGAAAATAGTTAACTAACAGATCAAAACTGATTTTATAGGGAGAATAGTTTTGTCCAATAAATACAACGGTATTAAGCTACCTTAATTGTAATATTTGGATAGGTAAAAGAATAAGCTTTTCATGTAAAAAGCTGATAGCTTTTATTTTTTCTTAACCTATGGTCACACCATTATTTTTATATGGGATCCACAACTTTAGTTAAATGTAAATCTTTAACCAAACAACATAATCACTATGTTAAGGAGAACCACATAAGCCACCACTCTCCCAAACGCCCATTTAGATGTTGTTGCTACTGCAACTGCACTAAAGTTTCACTCGTTTCATTTCCTTGCTTTGAAATTTCTTTTTACTTTTTTTTATATTTTAATATTAATATGTGAATATTAAAAATAAATCTTTAAAATTAAAAAAATATTTTAATATATTTTCAAATAAAAATATTTTAAAAAACAATCATTATTAAAATCTCAAATATCATCTTAACTATGCAATGATAATTAAATTATGATTTTGTTTTGTTTTTCAAAAGGTTTTGAGTTTTCTTCTTTTTTCACTTCTTTAATTAACAGGAGTATTCAGTTGTTCATTTTCAATCTTTTAAAGTAATTATGCTTTAGTCAAATCAAATAGTAAGCTGTAAATTTAATTGTAATAGTGATTGATTAATGTTGATTTTCTTATTATATATTTATCTAGTTATATTTCTAGCAAATATTAATAATATCCTAGAAATTAGAATTATTTTATCCCCTATATCTTTAAGAAGAAAAAAATTACTTAGTCCATTTAGTTTAAAAAATAGTTAATTAATTCCTTTTTCATATTTAACCATAATGTCAATAACAAAATCAAATGGAAAAATTGGTTGTATATCAGCATCTCACTTACAAAAATTCAACCAGGGATAAAACATCCAACGAGTAGGAATACATGGAGATTTAATCAATTAATTTTAATTTTCAAGGTCTAGGATATTTTTTTAAAAAAATATAGGGACCATGTTATAATTTACACTTACTTTCAACGATATGAACTACTTGAATTTTATTATTTATTCCAAAAAAGAACCATATTTTTTTTCTTTAAACTCGATGCAACTATATAAAAAATCCCAATAAATCAAAAAAGAAAAAAAAACTTCTTTTATAGGCATTTGTTTTCAAAATACAAAGCGGAACTAAAAGTGATTTTTCTTTTCTTTTTAAGAATTTAAGAACCAAGAACTTTTCAAAATTATACATTTATTTTTTTCAAAATTATACATTGATTTTTAAAAATAGATTAAACACAACATGAAAATTCGAAGACACCGACATAATATTCTATTGATTTATTAATTTTATCAATAAGTAATTCACATATAGATTAACTGATGGAAACATGTTGCGAGGAAGCATCTCATTGATGATGAATTTGTTCATGGTTTGTCTGTGATTTTTAATAGATATAGCAATGAGTTATTCTTGTCAGTCTTTAAAAAAGGGGTCAACAATCTATCATCAAATTCATTGGTGAACATTACTGATAGAATTTTGATAAATACTTTTATCAATAATATGTCTATCTCACTAACAATTTCACTAATAAAACATTAATGACATATTTTGTCAGTAATTCCATCGAAATAGATCAAAATAGTTAATAACTCTCTGCAATTCCCTTATGAAAAGGTTGAACATTTATCAATGGAAATTCCATTTATATTTAAAAAAAATATTTTTTTTAAGAAAATGTTATAAAACAATTTCATAATGGAATCATTTAACCTCCAACAAATAATTTAAAATTAAAAAACAAATTTTGCATAATATAAAAAACAATTACAAATATCTATAAAAATCGATTAAATTAAAAACATAGTTTACATAATGTAAAAATCAATTACAAACTCTAGTTGTAGATTAAGGTGGATGGGGGTGAAAATCTCATGGGAATACGTATGAGGAGGATAATGACTAGAAAAGTATGTCATGATCTTCACTAGCTTGTTTTTCTTATGTTTCATACTTTGCCTCTATTTTGACCACCAGAGCACCAACTTTTTGTTTAACCAACTCCTTAATGAATGGTGATGGTTGTCTCGAGTTGCATCATGGGGTATCTATAATTAAGAACTACAACCTGATCTTATATCTCCTTGTTTTTTGCTTAACGACCCACTTCGTAAAGGCCTCCTAAAACTCTTCGACATATAAAACTCTAAATGTCTCTTCCAATTGTCTTTAGTGATGTGGGAAGGTCTAGAGTTCTTCCTTGCCTCAAAATCATTTAAATGGACTCTTCTCTTATCATAGGTATGTATTTCATACCATAAATCATGCAACGTGGTTTAAAAGTTTATTAAGATAAAAAATATATAATGAAATAAATGATTAAGATTTTACAAGAAAAAAAATATATGTCACACATTTAAGATGATTTTTCAAGACTTGTCTTGCCACCCTTTTGAGTTTACCTCATCCAATCATTTTTTTTCCTTGAAATTATTTTTGTATAATAATTAGTTTTTAAATTTTAAAAACATCTTTTATCCATTAAAAGTATCAATTATTATAAACAAAAACATGAATTTCAGCCTCATACACATCTCTAATGTCAAGTTATGAACTGTTATTATGACCGATCAACAATAATATAATGCAATAAAGAACCCAAATGGATTGAACCTACTTGAATAAAAACCAAGATGCACGTTATGTGGTTCTGTTAGAAATTCAGGATGAATCCTTTTAAACTGCTTCCAAGCTTCACCATCATAAAGATGTATCATTACTCCACCATTCATATCATGAAAATGATACCATGTTATGTGCTTTATTATCTTCAAAGACATATATAACATTTACAAACTAGAAATAACTTGAAAGTATCTTAGTTCTTTGTATAGTATAAGTGTTTGTCCCCTACCTATTTTGGGTTTATATCGAATATGCTCACAGGTTTTGTACTCAATCAAATTTACATCTTCATTGTAGTATATAACATGTAAAAATTTAGGCATGTCTCAATTTTTTGGTATTGTAGGCTAAGGGGTTTCATTATGAATTTTACAAATTAAAAGTTTTCTTTCAACTTATTCCCTTTAAATAAAATACATTTTCTTAGTCAATTATGCTATCGTAATTGACTTTACTTATATTATAATCTAACTTTGTAGGAAACACTCATGTAATGACTGATAATTTATTGTAATTTGTGTACTCATTCTATAATAGTTCATCAAAATCTTTTAATATATATATATAGTTGCATCTACATTTGGTTCTTTATCTACATGTAAACCTTCACCTAAATAGCCATAACTCATTGTCATTGCATTCATTACCATACTCGTATAATAATTATTATTATCATCAACAACTTCATATATGTTGTTAGAACTAGATATTAAGCCATCAATCTTTTCTAACATGGTCTTGTAAGGAACATAGGTCTTTTGTGTGTAAACCAATTTAAGTATTTTTCAACGAATCTTTTTCTTTTTAGAAAATGTGTTGTCACAACATTTAGTTGAAGAAACTTTTTGTTTTTACACTTCATACATAGACATCTAATTTTGCCACCATTAATATACTTTGGATTTGAAAGTGCAAAATTAATAACACTCTCAACCTTTTTACAATAATCTTCTCTATATAATTTTTTTATGTGAATATAGATATATCCATGAATGATTATTTATTATTTAGAAAACCTATATAAATTAATTATGACAATATTTATTAATAATGTAGCAACCAATTCAAAATTTAACTTTGATAATTAAAAATTAATTCACAATCTAATAACCAATTATTATTTTTGTACAAAAATATAATGACGCGTAAAAATATCAACTAAATAAATCCAATTAATGGCATGTAGTTGATAACCCAACTAATAATCTATCATTTGTTTAATTCAAAATTATTCAATCTAAATTTATATCATTTAATTGTTATCAATAAAATGATAACAAAATTGGCAAAATGTGATTGTTACCCATTAAATAATCTATTATTTCTTTTATTATAACACATCTAAGTCATAAAATTAAAATAAATTACATCAAATTACAAAAAAGTTTAAATTTGCTCAAATCACAAACAAATCCTAAAATAGAAATCAAACTTTAATTCTTTATAAAAAGTTGTAAAATACTACAACAATATACAAGCAAACTATACTATAAATACTAAAAAACAACAATACATTAACTTAAAACATAAAAAGTAGGTTTGTTTGCTTACATGGTGTAGAGAATATTTAAAGAAAATTATCTTGAGGTGGCCAAAATTTATAATGTTAGGAATTAGATTTGTACCAAAATAACTGTTTTGATTTTTAAAGAAAAAAAAAAGGAAGATCTCGGAGAATCTGACTGGTTATAACACTTTTATATTTGATAGATTATACTATCGGTAATTTCATTTGTTATTGATAATGTGTAAGTTTAGTGATAGATTCATGAATAAAAAATCTTTTTATTTTTAATTATTTAATTCTTTAAGTGATTTTGCGGCTGTTTCTTTACTATTCATCACTGTTATAATAGGAATTTCCTAACAAAATGTTTTGTTGCTATATTCCTTAAAAATTATCAATAAAAATCTTTTAATCAATAATTCTGTTGGCGTTAAATAATTTTCTAGCAGAGAAACTCGGTACGGTTGATTGTCAAAGCACATGCAAGCAAGAGCAAAATCCCATATTTGTTTGGGAATTGGTTGCCAATTTACCGCTTCCCTTCTGGCATCTTGAGATTATATTAGAACGGCAATAATACATGGCTCGCATGCATGCCGGAGTGAAGAAAAGCCACTTCAACAAGATGATTGGTATCATATGCCAAGAGTTGAGTGAAGACATCATTTATGGCGCTTTTTTGGTTTTGTTTTAAGAGTTTCGAAGGTCTAAAGATTTGCATACCATCACGCACTCACACGTTTCTGAAATCTTGGGAAGGTTGTCCAATATCTAATATATTTATGTTAATAATATACTCATGTTCCAAAATTACGAGCAAAGTTATTCAAATAAAGCATGTAGAGCACGACCTCAATTCAACTGGCCATATTTTTTCTATGGAACATGTAAACAATATATATATATATATATTCTAAAATATATGGGCTTTATTATAAATGTAATGTTGCTTGATCATCTCTAAAAAAGAAATTTGTAGGATAAGCAACTCTCCAAAAATTAAATTAATAAGTGTGTGAGATTTTTTACATGCACCCTTATTCCAAAATACAAAACTAATGTTTGTTTATTTATTTTATTTTATTGAGATTAAAAAAACCAATCTTTATAATAGGACAAGCATAATTTAGAATTTAGAATGTATTTGAAAATATATTATCAATTGTTTTTTAAAGTATTTTTTATTTAAAAACATATTAAAATAATATTTTTTAAAAAAATTATTTTTGACATTAATATATTAAAATGATTTAAAAATATAAAAAATATATTAATTTAAAAAAATATAAAATATTTTTAAAATAAAATACCAAATAAATTCTGAAAATACATGTAATTTGGAATAAAGAAATCATGACTGTCAAATTATGTCACAAATATTGCTGGCCTCGTGGGGACACTTTTGGAAAATCATGACGTGTACAAAAGACATTCCATGAACATACCAGTCATTGGTCCAAGTCAAGGAGCTGCTCTCCCTCTCGAAGAAGAAGAACCTGCGTTGACTAATTGATGGGCTCCCAGGAGTCCATGTGAGGTTGAAATCAAGTACCCGTCGTTTTATAATTCCTTCGCTTTCACTTAAATTGAGTGATGTGTATTAATTGATTTACTTATCTATTTATTGTTACTCTTTTACTCAATCATGTCAATTTTTAAATTATTAATACCAACTTTAAAGCATTCATGAGAAGCGGGCAGATAATGTTTTCTAATTAAATATATCAGGTCATAAATTACCGAATCAATTATTTTTATTAAAAAATAATATTTTTTTAATTTTTAGTATTAATATAAGTAAATTTAAATGAATTAACTGAATCATGATAAAGTCAATTAATTTTTATCATAATATTTACCATAAATCATGCAACCTAGTTAAAAAGTTTATTAATATATATATATATGTGGTTTAAGATAATTTTCTTGTTATTTCTGAGTTTGTCTCGTCTAATTAATTATTTTTTAAATTTTTTTTATAAAATAATTAATTTTTAAATTTTAAAAACATCTTTTAACCTTATAAACATTTTTAATAGCAAGTTATGAAGCATTATCATAATAGACGAACAAGGATATTATATAAAAAAAGAATCCAAATGGATGGATTGAACTTATTTGAATATAAACCAAGACACATGTTATATAATTCCATTGAAAATTAAAAATGTATGCTATTAAACTTCTTCCAAGTTTTACTATAAAAAAGATATATCATTACTCCATCATTCACATTATAAAAATGATATCATGTCATGTGTTTTGTTGTCTTCAAAGACATATATAATATTTGCAATTTAAGAGTAATTAAGTATTTTAATTTTTTGTATATCACAAGTGTTCTTTCCTTATCCATATTGGGTTTATACTAAGCATGCTCATAGTTTTTATACTCGATCAAATTTACACCTTTATTGTAATACAACATGCAAAAATTTAAGCACTTATCAATTTTTTAATATTCTATACTAAGGGATTTCATCAATGAATTTTGCAATATATAAATTATCTTTCAACTTATTCCCTTCAAGTAAAATATTTTTGTTATTCAATTATGCTATTATAATCGACTTCACTTATACTATAATTTAATTTTATGGTAAACACTCATGTAATTACTGATAATTTACTATGATTTATGCATGCACCTATCTAATAATAGTTTATCAAAATATTTTAAAATACATAATAAAAACATAGTTGCATCTACATTTAGTTCTCTATCTACACATAAACCTTCTTTTGAATAACTATAATTCATTCTCATTGCATTCATCATCATATTTGTATAACAATTATTATTATTATCAATAACTTCATATATATATATTTCTAGAACTAGATGTTAAGTCATCAATCATTTCTAATATGGTCTTATGATTAGTACTTAAAATTATATTCTTATCAAGTTTTTATATCATTATTTTGCACTTGAAGTATCAATAACCCTTTAACTAGAGCATATTTTATAATAACATAATTAATAATATAAGATACCTTTAATTTATGGTAATATTCATCTTAAATGTAAAACTATCACATAAATCAAGAAATTGGTTGATGAGTTTAATTACTGAAATTGAGAAAATAAAGAGAGAGCTAAGCTTAGAAAATAAATGTTAGTTTAGTCTAAACTGAAACACTATTCAGTCATTTAGTCATATCTGAAGTTGTAAATCTTGAATTTCAATTTGGTTTATATAGTTAAAAAGATAAGATATAGACCTGAAACTTTTATGAAGTTCAAGATTTAGAAAGGTTGTTTTCAAGTTCAAATTGAAGCAACAATGAAAAAGTCAAAATCTGTCCTATAACTAAACATTGTTCAGCGTTCAGAACATATTTGGATTTCTAAAAGTCTAAATGCACCGATTCTTTTTTTTTTATTGGAAAAGTTAAGACAATTTTCTAAAACTTTCATAAAAATTGTCTATTCAAATTTCGATATTAATAATGATATTTTTGGCAAACAAGAAAATAAAGGTCAATGTTAATTCAAGAGGTGGCTACTCACTCAACAATTAGTCAACAAATCAATAGTTTTAAATTTTGACCTATAAAACAAGGCATTTGTCATGCATTTAAGAATCTTTATTTTTAGATCAAGATCACGTTCTTACTCTCTTTGTTTATATTTTTGTAATACTTAAGTTTTGCTTTCATTAATCTTTTGATTATACTTTTCATTTCCTTTACTAAACTTATATAATCATGTTCTTCTCTTGTTTATTTATATTTATCTTTTTTATTATGTTTAGCCAAGTCTATTATGTTAAGGTGAAAAGGGTACAATAATAGTGTAAGAATAAGTATAATTTAAACTCAATATGGACTTTAATATTTGATGCTAACATGTTTTGTATTTGTTATCTTATTCATTCTCAATACTTTGTTTGTTAAATAGTTATTCTAAATTTATATTGTATAACCCTTGGCACAATAAATACTTGGCACTTTTATAGCCCTACTGTATGGTATAACTGATATATGCATTATGAAAGGAACTCGATTTGTTGTTAACATAAGTTATAATAATGAATACTTAACAACATTTACTAGTATTAACATTATTCGAATAAAATAACTAATGTAATCATGTTAACAATTTATAATTCAATTAAAACCTTATTTGTGTGTGGTTTCTAGTTGAGTAATAAAAAGAGTTTGTACTATACTTGTTTGAAATACTATTAGTGGATCCTCTAACTTTAACAATTGTTTTATATTTGTTTAAATCCTTATATCAATATCACATCTCAAAACTCTCTTCAACTCCTATTTTATTATCATCTTTTTCTTTTTAGTTTATACAGTTAACCTCCTTATGGTTCGACCCTAGTATTACTGTGTTATTTATTATTTCGATACTTCTGCACATAGGAGAAGATATCAACTTTTAATCATTTCATCTTGTAAGGAACATAGGTTCTCCTTGCGCAAACCAACTCAAGTATTTCTCAACGAACCTTTTTTAAAGAGATATATTGTCACAACATCTAGTTAAAGGAACCTTTTATTTTTACACTTCACACATATACATCTAATTCTGTCTCTATTAATATTTTTTGGATTTGAAAGTGCAAAAGTAACAACACTATCAACTTTTTTACAATAATCTTCCCAATACAACTCTTAATGTAAATCTAAATATATTTATGAATGATTATTCATTACTTAGAAAACCTATATAAATTGATCATGACAAATTTATTAATAAAGTAATAACCAATTCAAATTTTAACTTTGATAATTTAAAATTAATTTACAATCTAATGACCAATTTTTGTACAAAAATATAATGATTCGTAAAAATATCAACTAAATAAATCTAATTAATAGAATGTAGTCGATAACCCAACTAATAATCTATCATTTGTTCAATTTAAACTTATTTGATCTAAATTTATATTATTTAATATTTATTAATTCCATAAAAATAATTTATTCTAAATTTCCAACTTAACAATAAAATTAACTAAATGTGATTGTTATCCATTAAATAACCCATAATTTCTTTTATTATAATACACTTAAGTCATAAAATCAAAATCAATTATATCAAATTACGAACAAGTTCATATCTGCTAAATTTACAAATAAATCTCAAAATAGAAATCAAACTTTAATTGTTTATGAAAAGATTGTAAAATACTATAATATACAAGCAAACTATCACTACAAGTATTTAAAAACAACAATATAATTTTTTTTTATTTTTTTAGTAATTATATTATTTTCTCAACTATTCATTACTATTATAATTAGAAATTTCCTAACAAAATATTTTATTATTATAATTATAAAAATATTATTAATAAATTTTTTTATCAGTAATTGTAGATATTAAATAATTTTCTAGCAGAGAATCTCGGTACCTTTGATTATCAAAGCGCATGCAACCAAGAGCATGCAAAATCCCATATTTGTTTGGGAATTGGTTGCCAATTTACCGCTTCCCTTCTGGCATCGTGAGATTGCAGTAGACCGGCGATAATACATAGCCAGTATGCGTGCCAGAGTGAAGAAAAGCCACTTCAACATGATGTGTGATATGCCATTAGTTGAGTGAAGACATCATGCATCTTTTTCTGTTTTATTTTAAGAGTTTTGAAGGCCTAAAGATTTACACACGTTTGTGGATAGCTTGTAATTGTTATTGTAGTTATTTTTTAAAATATTTTTTATTTTAAAATATATTAAAATAATAATTTTTTATTTTTTTAAAAATATTTTTAATATTAATATATCAAAATAATCTAAAAATATTAAAAAATATTAATCTGAAGTAATTAAAAAGATAAAAAAATTTAAATTTTTTAAAAGATACTTTTAAAATATAAAAACAAATATAATCAAAATCTTAAAAAGGCTGTTGTTGTGTGTGTATTCCAAAATTATAAGCAAAGTTGTTCAAATAAAGTATCTAGAGCACGACCTCAATTCAATTGGCCCTATATTTTTTTATGAAACATGTAAAAAGAAAAGGAAAAAAAGGGGGAGAGGGCGAAGAAATAGTTCTTCATTCATGCCTAAAGTGGGTGGAATAATACTTTTTTATCGTTATGAACTGGAATTGAATTTTTCATGGGCTATGATTCTAGACTAAAATATATAGCCTTTATTATAAATTTAATTTTCTTTGAATATTTCTAAAAAATAATAATTGAACAACTGACTCTAAAATATTTAAATTAATAAGTGTATGAGACTTTTTATATGCACTGTTATTTTTATCACATAAGCTAAGACAACCACAGTATTTTTATCACATCCAATTGTTACTATATTGGTCATGTAGTAAATCGGTTGGTTATATATTACATTAATTTTATTTATATAAATATATTTAATTTATTAATAAAAATTCATTTATTTTTATTATTAATAAAATATTTTATTAATAAATATAATATTTGATTAATAAATTTAGATTAAATATAAAGTCTTTAAAACAAAAATTCTTTACAAATAAAATTATAAAGTTGTTATAATTATAGGATTTCTATTGTTTCAAAACATTATTCCAAATGTTCATACTGAATATTCAATACTAATTAGAATTTTAAATCTTATTAAAAAAATCAATAACTATAATGTTGAGAACAGATATAATTTGACACGACAGATATACTTCATGCTATAATATATAAATCAAAATATTATTGAAAAAAATCATAATTACACTAAGAAACTAGTCACTAAAAGATTAAGTCAAATTACTTATAATTTTTCTAATATTTGGAAGATTATAATATATTGTTAGATGTTATACTTGATCTTCAAATATAAATCAATCAATCAATTATTGAATTGATAATAAATTAATTTGCTTCGTTTATTTTATCAGATTTTATTTAGAATTATAATTTATATTTGGGTTAATTTGTTATGAAACCTAATGGATCACACATATAAAAGTTAATAGTCATAAATTAAAATGAGATGATTAATCATGTGTGACTTGTTTGTAAATAAATTTTAGAAATTGAGGATTAAAATGTACTTGGTATAGAAAATTATAATTCTAGACCTAAAAACAATCAAGTGAGAACTTGATTGAATAAATTTCTAAAATTAGCGTAAAGATAATATATGTGATATTATTTAAGGAATAAATTGGTTGGTATTTTTATTCATTTATAGGGTTTTTAGATTTTTCTATAAATAGAAAGTTATGCCTCCCTTTTATTTTCTATAGGTAGAGTATAATACAAAAATATATAAAATATTAATTAAAAAAAAGCATAAAGATGGCACTTAAAGATATAGTAATCCTTCACTCTTAAAAGGATTTATGATATTTCTCAACAATAGTTTGTGTGGATTACTATTAGAGGTCAAACACTTGAATAACTTGTGGCTTATGACAACTTAGTCTTAAAGAAATTATTCAAATAAAAAATAACATTTTATCTTCAAGTAATCTTTGTATAAATCATAAACAACTCTGGATATGTTTAGAAGGATCATTGGGATCCTTGAAGAAATTTTAAATTTGTATTTATTGTTTCGCTACATATATGTGTTTCAGGAAACCTGACACCAACTAGCTCAGCCAACAACACAATAACCTCATCACACCTAATCAACATTGCCTTTATTTCCATTAATAGTGCATTTCCAGTAGTCATTAGTCAAATAAAAATATCTTATTTTTTCTCTACATTTAAACCCTATACATCGCATGACCTTTATCTTCTTCGGCAACAAACCACTACTACCATAACAACTTTATTTAGCCATCTCAACCTTGCAACACTCTATTTTCAATATGCATAGTTGTGCCCTTCTCTTTGCTCCTAACAAGTTGAAACCAACACTGTCACAGGATTAAGCCTCCACTTTTCTAGCAATACCAACCCCTTAAAGTCAATTCAAGTCAACTATAATTCCAACCTTTAAATTAGACTTTTATATTTTTTTTAGGTCAGTGTTAGTATGTGAGAGACATACGCAGCTACCCAACATATTAATGCATGTAAGCATTTTTGCCTAATGCCAAATTGAGTAACTTCTAGCCTGCTCCAATAACTCTTAGAGGCTTGTTTATATTTAACAATTTTTTAATATGCCATTGATACTTTTATACATATTTTGATAATGTTTGAAATATTGAGGTTTTTGTCATTGTATAATAACCCCGGGGTATGAAATCACTAGGTTTTTTGTTTTTTTTTTTGTTTTTAAGTGCTATACAGTTGGAAACAGTTAAGAGGATGGGTTACCATAGAATTATCTATAGTGTAATTGTTTGATCTCAATATGGAATCTCACGTGTAGATGTGCAAGTTTGCTTATTGTAGAATTTGTGTTTTTATTTTATTAAGTAAATGATGTGATTATATGTTTGTTCTCTTTTCCTTATATAATTGTATGTTTATTTAGGGGTGAGCAAAAAAAAATATTAATTAAATAAAAAAGAAATAACAAAAAAATCAAGCTAAAAAAAGAACAATTACATAACATGTCTAATATATATTATGTTTGTTTGCCACTTACTATATTAAGTTGTATTGTTGAATGATTGTTAATCTAAGACATGTTTTTATTTATTGGTTTTATTTAAGATTCAAGTAGATTTTTTCTCATAAGAAAGTCTCTATTTTATTAGGTTAAATATTAATTGTTCTAAGATCCAAGTTTTAGCATCAAAATTATTTTCTACTTTGTATCTTTAATATATAAAGATATACTTTCAAGTGTAATTTTATACCCTTAAATAATAAAGTTTATAACTAATTTCTAATGTTTATTGCAATTAATTCATTTAATATAATATTGGGAGTATGTTTTACGTTGTAAAATTCATACTGTGAATATTAATTAAATTAAAATTTATATTTTTTTTAAATTTTGGTCAAATCCTAATGAATAATCATAAATAGTTACAATATCTATTTTTGTGTTTTTCAAACATGATAAAAAATGATTTTGTTTGTTTTAGCAAATATGCATTGAAAAAAACCTTTAGAAATTATTTGTATTCACACAAACAAAATATATTTTTTTGTATTTTTGAAATGAGAAAAGTTTTTTTAATGTTAAATCTGTATTATACAGTGTAAGTCTAAAACTCAATATTAAGCAAAAATATCAAGAAAACACACAGGGGACTTACAACGTTTTTAGAATTTTTTGGATTTTTTAATTCTTTATTGGCTAAGTATTAAAATAAAAACAACTTAAAAACTAAAGGAAAGACATTATGGTATATTTAGGAAACACACCCTTAGCCTAAGGGTTAGGATGGTAGGGCCCAAGGCCTAAGTCCATCCTAGTTGAGTTGGGCCAGAAGATGGCCTAATAAATCCAATAAAAAAAACACAAAATGGGTTGGCCTTATCCTATCCAGGTTGGGCTTAATCCAATTAACATTACATGGTAACTAGCTTAACCTAATGACCCTAATGACCAAGTCGTGCAACAAAACCTGCAAAATGTGAATTATAATTCATGTTATGCAAGCTTGTATAAAAGGGGGATAAATAAAAGGAAGAGGAGAAAAAGAAGCTCACTTAGCTAAGTGAAGCATTGCTGTTGATGTTGGCAAAAAAGACTAAAGCGAGTTATCAAATGATGGTGTCATATGGGATGCTACTATAAGGAGAGAAGGTCGCTACTAGAAGTGCATCCTGTTATGCTACTGATGTATATGGAGGTTATAGTTGGAGGAGGAGTTGCCGGTCTATGTAAATGAAGAGTTTATAATGGTGGAAAGGAGGTTGGTATTCTTAGAAGAGGAGATTAAGGTTTGTGGAGGTTATATCAGGGTCATTGATATTTTATAATGGAGTTGCTAGTGGTGTTAGTGCTAAGAAGACCTGTTGCTTACAATATTAGATCAAGACAAAGAAGTTATTAATTCTACATTAAAGAAAGGAATGATGATAAGTTGAAAAATAAATGTTATTAATTCTACATTAAAGAAAGGAATGATGATAAGTTGAAAAATAAATGTTGTGTTGTCTAGAAAGTTACAAGTAGAAGACAATAATCCAACTTGGTTTACTATAAAAGCAAGAATTATTAGGTTTGAAACTAGAGGAGAAGAATTGGTGGCTTTAGGTTACTAGGCAGGTAATATTGATATCATTGACTAGTTTATGGTGGGGTTGAATGTGTCTAGAATGAAAGTTTTAAAAGTATAGATTTTTAGGTATTTTTCTTACCTCGGGAACGGCCTCCCCCTTTCCTTTTTATCTCCTCTTTTTATAGTGGTATTGGAAGATTCTCACCTTTCTTTTTAGTAGTTGATATGTCCCTATTGCATCTCTTCCCTTAATATTATCATAGTTCTAACTATGATGCGATACATATGAAATGCATATAGAAGCATCTCTTGTTAATCTTTATAGGTGACTGTCATCTTTCAAATGATCTTCTTGAGTTTTTTTGGTTGCCTAGACTACCCTATCCACCTCATGTCAATCCTTGTTTGCAAGAAGTGCATATAGAAGCTTAATTTTTCATTTATTGTAGAGCTTAACAATCAATTTTTCATTGAAATTTTGAGCGTTATTAGTTATCAATCTTGTTGGCAGGCCATAGTAACAAATACAATCTTTCTCAATGAACCTTGTAACCACCTTTTATGTCATATATGCATAAGAGTTGGCCTCTACCGTTTAATAAAGTAGTTGATAGCCACTAAGATGAATTTATCCTCATTGCTAACCTTTGAATTGATTAGTTCTATAATATTCAATCCTTACATATCAAAAGGTTAAAGTGAGGTTATATTGAGTAACAATATTAGAGGTGTGTTTATAATGTATCTATGTATCTAATACTTGTGGTATTTTTTGATATAGTTTACACAATCCCTTTTCATGGTCAACCATAAGTACCCAAATCTTTGTATTTTCCTTGCCATTGTATGCCTATTAGCATGAGTAACATAGATTTCCTGATGGATTTCTTGTAATACTTACATAACCTCCTTCCCATTCAAACATCTGAGCATAGTCTTCTCAAATAACCTCTTATATAAGACATCTACATCCAAGTAATAATTCATTGTCATTTTCTTTAAAGTCTTTTCATTCATGCTCATGAAGGATATTCTCAGTATTAGATAATCTTCTTGATGTCACTGTATCATACTTTTCCATCTGATGAACAATAGTGAGCCTTGAGATTTCTGATTTTGATGCATATTAGTTCAATCTTGCTTCTAATATTCATTTGTGTCATTTAAGCTAGGGTTTTCAAAGCATCAACAAACTAATTCTTATCTCCACTTATGTGAGTGAATTTTCTCTCTTTGAACTCATTAGCTAACTTCAAGAGATAATCTTGATATAGCTTCAGGTTCTCATCTTTGGTTTGACATTCTCCTTTCATTTAACAAATAATTAGTAGTGAATCTTCATAAACATTTAGTTTCTTAACTTTTAGCTTTAAAGTAGGTTCTAAACCGATGATTCAGACTTCATACTCGACTATATTATTGGGGTTTTCAAATTGTAACCTTACCAAAATTAAGTACTGGTTCTTTTCTAAGGAAATTATCCTTAAATGAGCATTCTAAAGGATTCAACTTAATCAAAATTTATATAGCCTTGAAAACGCTATCTTCAATATTTGCTCATGATCTTGTTCTTTCTTTGATTTGATAAGTTTATCATCCATAAAGCTTTCCATTTGTTGGTGCTTCATGTTATGGAACAAAGTGGTCATTATTCTTTTATACGTGGCACCAACATTTCTTAACCTAAATGACATCACTTTATATATAGAAAAGTTCTCCAATGTTTGACAATGGTAGATTTTTTATTTTATTTCTCTACCATTCTAATCTATTTAATATCCTGAGAATCCATTTATGAATAAGTATATAACACTCTTATCAACATTACCAACTAAGATGTCTACGTGAGGTAGAGAAAAGTCATCCTTCCTTGTTCAAGTCTTTGTAATCCGCATACACCCTAATCTTGTTATCCTTTTTAGAAACTATACATACATTAACCACCCATTGAGGGTAATGGACCACATCCAAAAATCCTATATCCTGCTATTTTTGTATTTCTACCTTCACCTTAAGTAGCATATCTAGGTGCGTTCATCTAGTCTTTTGTTTAAATGGCTTACATACTTCCACTAAAGGAATTTTATGTACATTTTATTGTGTCTAAACTAGGCAGATCTGGATAAGTCCAAGCAAAGACATCTATGTATTCATGTAACAAGAAGACTAGGTCAAATTTTTCATTAGTAATAATAAAGGTATCAATTTTCAATTCTTTCTTTTCTTGTTCAATACCCAAATTTATAACTTTTAACTTTTCACTAGTAGGTTTCCATGCTTTTTCATAATTTTCTACCAACATAGTAAACTCTCTTTTTTTTCCTTTTCTCCCTAATCTTTGTAACCCATTGGAATTTTATTATAAAAGTTTGGCCAATTATATGTAGTGGGTTTGTGAATTGATGGAACTTTCAAGGTTCCTAAAAATATAAGGTGTCCTTACATGAGTATGTTATTTGTATGGAAGATAAAGAAAAAAAAAGATATATTTTAGACACAAGAAAATGCATGATCTTATTAAAATAGAAAAAGCTTAGTAGACAAAGAAAAGCTTGTGACATTATGAGACAAATTACTATCAAGACTATATACAAGTAAAAACAATAGAACACAACAAGACATACAAATAGAGGTAAAATATTACAACAAAACAAAGCACTTTAGCAAATATGGTCAAACAATACACAATTATTTTTTAAACATAACAAGAGCAAGCTCTATCTTCTGATTTTAGCATGCCTCTTTCTGAGCCAACTTCTTCACAAAATCTTTTCCAGGGGCATTATTGACGTGTATATAAATAGTTGCAATAACATCTTATCTTTTTCTTTAACCTTGATTTCCTCAATCTATTCCTTAAATTGACATTCCAAACCACTGATGTAAAGGTTTTCCATATCAAATCCAATCACTTCCACAAACCTTGAAAAGGTTATTTGAAGTGGTAGGTTATCAAACCCTTTCTTTTCTAGCTTTTGTCTTTTAATCTTCGTCATACTAGCTTTTCTTATGTGACTAATGACCCACTTGTAGTCATATCTTTTAAGCTTATACTCGAGATCAAATCCATGTTTTGTAAATTTTAATTTCATAAAATTAACTACCTCAAGCATTCTAGTTTTAGGATTGTATTGAAAAGGAACCCCATTCTTTAAAAAGTAATTGACAGTTATTAATACAGCTTTCAAAACTTTTCTCTTTCTTAGCATCACACCTTCTAGAACCTATTCAACATTTATAATTTTTAAAGCATGAATGTTCTCATCTCTTCAATCTTTCAACTTGATGAATGCTATAGCCACCATATTCATGATCATGGAAACTGTCTCACTAATCTTAATAGTTATGAGCATCCCATTCATAATATATTTTAGGTATTGGTTTAATAAGGTGCTTATTGCTCTGACTGCATAGATCTATGATCTTCTTAACAATATGTTGTAAGACGGATGGATATCCATCATTTGCAGTATTACAAAAATATTTGTGACCCCATATACAATTCCACTTTAAGGGTCCTAATTTTCTGCCTTAATGAGTCGTCTCGTTATCATGGTACTAGGTCTCATGTGTGACTCATCGATACACCTTCTTTTCAATGTGTGTATGGGCAACATATTCAGTGAAAAACCATTATTGATCAATATTTTCCCAGCCAGGACATCTTTACATTGTTTTGTGATGTACAATGGCTTATTATGCCTAATACCATTAGGATCTAACTAATCCTTGATGAAGTATAAATAATTTGAGGCCTAGATTCTCCTCACTAGGTGCTCTATAATTTTATGGTTGATATCTTGATGCATATATGATTCATTCAATACCTTTTACAAAGCTTTCTTATATGGCTGAAAGCATAAAATCAACAATAGTAATGATATTTTAGTAGGAGTCTTTTTAAGTTGCTCAATAACATTATATAGTTGTGTTTCATTAGCTTTAAGAACTCATTGGTCTCTTTCTCATAGATGAGTTTGTTCACTTTTTTAGTCAAGTCAATAATATTTTTCCCCTTTGATTTCTTTTGTTTCTTAATCTTTTTTAAAGTGAAACATCTTCTATTATGGGTTAGGCCTCTAGCTTCTGCTTGAAAAATAGGCACTAGTTACACGCTTTGAAAGGAGTACCTGTAGTTACGTGGTAAGATATTATAGTTTCCCTTACAGTGAAAAAATTAGTTTAGGCAATCTTTTACAGTGAACTCCACCTACAAATCGTTTTATTTCTGCTAGTTTCATATATCATAGATATTTTTATATTAGATGCCCTCTCAATTCTAAAATTTCCTCAAGTTAGTATCTGTATCACTATCTGTATCACCTTATTGTGGAAGCCTTTATACTAATTGATTACATGACCTTCTTCATAATGGTACTTACAGAAATCCCTGCTTGTTAGTCCTACTTCATAACTACCCTTGTTGTATTTGGCTTTTGCTAACATTTCATAAACTATATCTAGCAACACCTTTAAGCTTAGTGGGCCTTCTACCTCTAGTGTGTATACCAACCCCACTACTCGAGGTATGATTGGTAAGGGGTTTGTATTTTCTTTCAAGGTCTCCTCAAATATTATTCACCTAGTTTTAATTAACTACAAGGGCTTTTTCTTGAAAGCATTGCAAATATAAATGTTATGTCCTCCAACACTAATATAATACTTACATGTGAGGTTTGATTTTTATCGGTTGAGAAATAGGGCCTATATAGGCATGAGAGGTTTCAGAGCTACTTATCTAATACTTAGCAACTTTAGGTATGTCTTGTTTAAGGGTAATGGTAATGGAGGTAGGTGTCTTTGGACTTTTTGATAATTTTTCTTTCGTATGTTTTTGGTTTGATTGTTGACTTGGTTGGTATAGGTTTTAATTTTTCCGGTAGGGAATGAAGAGTTAAAGTTAATGTTGGTGATTTAGGATGAGAGAGGGGGTACTATGGTTTTGAAAGTGATTTTTGTTACCTCTATAGTCATCCTTGATGTAATCGACAACCTTCTTCTTCTCTTATTAACCCTTTTTACTTAGTAGACGCGTAAATTCTCAATCTTTATTATGTGCTTGTAGTGCGATGCATTAAGTATATTTATGAATAAAGTAACCATTTTTTTGTCTAAAAATAAAGGATGTACATGTGCAACCATGTCCCTCTGTCTTTGAGCATACTCTCTTATACTTTCTTTATCCTTCTTCTCTAAATGAGACAAACTAGTTCTATCAATGGTGATATCTATATTGTACTTATATTGTTTGATGAAAACATCCACTAGATCTTTCTATCTTTGAATTTTTGTGTTATTTAATTGCATACACTAGCTCAGTACTGCTCCACTTAAAATGTTTTGAAAAAGAAGTTCATTAGTAATTTTTCATCGTGCACTATTTCTGGTATTTTGTTACAATAAACTTGAGATAAGTGATAGCACATTGGGTTCTATTGCACTTGATGAAACTAGGAACATAAATTTTTTTTGGTATAACCATGTTCAAGACTAAATATATTTTCACGGCTCATACAAGATCATATAAATTCACTTCTTTGCTAAACCTTTATTTTTCCTTCTAATACTGTTATCTTATCCTAATCAATATCATTAAATGATTTTATCTTGTGAGATTCATTGATGAATGTATCTATAGTTGTAGGGCTGGTACATATTGTTAGCTGCACAAATGTTGCATTATATTAGGGTTTGTGACCTTGTTCGCCTGTCATTTCTTCAAGCCGAATTGTTATATGAGTCTAAGCAAAGGTAATGAGCTGATTATATTAGCTTTCATTAAAGGTATTTTAGAGAACTTACTCAAGCTAGCTAGTGATGTGAGTTATGTTAATCGTCAGGGAATCCAACTTTTCTTAAAAATAGGCATTATGATGAGCGCATTCTTTATTTTCCATATTTCTCTATCAAAGTTGAGTGTCATAAAATTTATAAATTAGGGTTTTTTAAGGAATTATATTTCAAATTGGAATGCACTCATGATATTTAAACTCTAAGATACATAACATGACTAAAAGATTATTATCTTCTTCCAAGTGCAGGAGTGTTGAAGTAATAAATAACCCGCCAAGACTAAGGTCGAACCATAGAGAGGTTAATTATACAAATTATAAACAACAATTATAAATAACAATAAGAATGATAACAACAATAACAATAATAATAGCAATATTAGTAGTAGTAAAGAAAGAGATGAGAAGAAGAAGAAGATGATGATGAGAACTTTGAGATGGAATATTAATGTAACGATTAAACAATCATTTAATAAATGTCAAGGTTAGAGGTTCCACTAATAATACAAATAAGTATAGTATAAACTCTTATTATTCAATTGGAAACCACACATAAAGGAGGTTCTAATCAGATTATAGATTGTTAACATGATTACATTAGTCATCTTATTCAATTAATGCTAATATTTGTAAATTTCATCAAGCATTCACAATTATAACTTATGTTAATAACAAATTAAGTTCCTTTCATAGCTCAGGTGTTAGTTATACCATATAATATGAGCTATAAAAGTTCCAAGCATTTGTTTTACCAAGTGTTATGCAACATAGATCAAGATTAGTCATCTAACAAGCAAAGTATCAAGAAAAGACAACAACTTATCATAATAACCATTTACATTTAACAGACCTATGAGTTTATGGTGAATATATAGTTGGGCCCAAGAGGAAATATAAAAAATCTCTTCCAATGTGCCTATATCACCTAGTAAAGCAATAAAGGCATCAACATGGTTAAACATTGCATTCATTCGAGCCGACATTGTGGAGACCTGAAGTTCCTCTCTAATTGTTTTTCTAATGATGTCAACTTATGCTAAAGCTCTGGGATGACCCCCTAAACTTGACTACCTCCTAAAAATACAACTATTGGCACACCTCCCATTAACTTTAGACTACCTTCCCCATATACTAAATCAATCTTTCTCACAACGAGCACCTGACCAAGATGATTTTCTCATTCTAAAAACTCCTTTTTTTTCTCAGGACTAGATCCACCAAAAACACAAATATTTCTTATGTGATGACTTGAGGAACTTGTCATTTCTACACACTTTTATATTTATTGAATGTATGGGTTGAGTAGAAATGAAAGGAAGGAAGAGAGGATTTTATAGATGGGAAATTAGAAAGGCAATCATACCACCTATATGTAGGCCAGCTAGAGTCTCATACACACACTCTTTCTCTTTATTTATTTATTTATTTTTGAAAAGGCATGTGTATATATAGGTAATTGTAATTGTGGCTCACATTTTATTTTGGTTTTACATTCAAGAACAACTTAAACGCCCTTTATGGGTTGGGGATAGGCTTCCCATCTAGTTTTCTTAAAACAAGCAAACATGGTCTTTTTTAGTCAGATTCCCAAAACCAAGTCGAGCATGTTTTTTATGAAATAATGGCCATAAATCATGAATTGCATGATGCATATCTCCACTATGATGCATCTTAAGAGTTAATAGAAGATTATCTAAAAACTTTGTACTCAAGCCATCCTTAATGAATTGTATTTTATCTTCACGGTTTATAGATACCTTTTCTAAAAAACAATATTGTGCATTACAAATCCATTTGGCACATCAATAACAGACTTTTAGTCATTTTGCTTGATGTTTCTTTGCAAAAATGCTTTTACATATTCCAGACATGTGTGAAGTGAAGGAATTTGAGGACTCACCTGATAATCAAACCTTTGCTTTAATCAACCAGTGAATATCTTAAGAATTTCATGATTCATTAAAAACCTCAATCTTGCACATCTAGCACATTAAATTTTTGTAATTGCATTCTGAGATAGAGTGGGACAATACTTTTTTAATTTTTTAAGATTAGTGTTCATTTTCAAATGAGAATTAGAAGAGAGATTCATAGAATTACACAATATATACACAGATATCAGTTATTATGGGAAATTAAAAGAACCGACTTTAGTCATGGAGTATCGTTGTTTGCCATTTGACCGGGGTGAGAGAAACTACCAAAAAATCACTCAAAAAGAAACACAAAAACAACATGAGGAAAAAAATCAATCTTTATATACATGATCACCCAATTCAATAGAGTTATTTTTAACTGAAACATTATCAAAGTAAACTTTCAAACGATGTGCATTTACCTTGAAAACATTGTCATTTTTTGGATTCTCGATATCATAAGCCCCATATGGATACATATGTTTCATAATTAAAGAACCACTTCATCTTGATCTTAGTTTTCTAGAAAATAAATGCAGTCGAGAATTATAAAGCAAGACTTTTTTACCAACATTGAATGTTTTTCTCAGTATTTTTTTGTCATAAAACTCTTTGATTCTTGCTTTATGAATTCTTGAATTTTCATATGCATCATTTCTTATTTTCTCAAGCTTATTTATTTATAATTTTCACCGTTGACTAACATCATCCAAATTTGAATTGAAAAATTTAATAGCCCAATAAGTTTTATGTTCAAGTTTCATAAGCAAGTGACAAGGTTTTCCATAGACTAGTCTATAAGGTAACATACCTAATGATGTTTTATAAGCAGTTTAATAAGCCCAAAATGCATCATTAAGTTTTAAAGACCAGTCTTTCATACTAGGGTTCACTGTTTTCTCTAAAATATGTTTGATCTCCTTATTAGCAAGCTCTACTTGTCCACTAGTTTGAGGGTGATAAGGGGTAGCAACTTTATGTGTGATTCTATATTTCTTTATTAAAGACTCAAATGACTTGTTTCATAAATGTGTTCCACCATCACTTATTATGGCTCGAGGGACTTTAAATGGACTCAAAATATTTTCTTTCAAAAACTTTATCACTGTTTTGTGATCGTTGTTTTGACTTGGAATTGCCTCTATCCATTTTGAATCATAATCTAATACGACTAATATATATAAGAAATGAAATGATGGAGGGAATGGATCCATGAAATCATCCATGAAAATCTCAAGAAAATGTTCAACCATATCACTAAATATACTAAGCATGTATCTTTGAAATATGGCTGGTGCATTACATAATCCAAAAGGCATCCTTCCATATGCAAAAGTACCAAATAGATATGTGAAAGTAGTTTTCTTTTGAACTTCCAATGTAATTTCAATTTGGTTGTAACCCGAATAGCCATCTAGAAAACAATAAAATTCATGACCTGCAACTCTTTCTAGGATTTGATCCATGAAAAGTAAAGAAAAATGATTTTTTCTAATCATTGAATTAAGTTTCTATAGTCAATGGACCTGTGCCAACTAGTAACAGTCCTTATGGCAATTAACTCATTGTTCTCATTTGTTATCATATTGACTCTAGACTTCTTATGTATAACTTGAGTAGGACTTACCTATTTGTTGTTAGAAATAGGATAAATGATTTCATTATCTAGAAGCTTAATGATTTATTTTTCATTACTTCTTTCATATTAGGATTGAGCCTTCGTTGCATTTCCCTAGAAGTTTAAGCATTTTCCTTCAAATAAATTCTCTGTGAACAAATCAAAGGATTAATTCTTTTTATGTCAGTTATGGTCCATTCTAATGTATTTTTGTGCATTTTAGAGTTTGTAATAACTTATCTTCTTGATATACATTAAGTTTGAAAGAGATTATTACTGAAAAAGTTTCATTTTCTCCCAAAAATAAGTATTTAAGATTAAATGGCAACAACTTCAAATCAGGTTTGGGTGGTTGAACACTTAAAGGTATGGATTTAATTGATTGTGATGGCAATTCCTTTATTTGTGGTCTCCAATTACTTACATTTGATTCTTCCTGAAAATAAACCATTTATAAATTATCAAATTCATCAATCTCAATTTCACTGGAAATGGTTTGAAATTAATCATGAATTAATTTTTCAGCAAAGTCCACTTCCTATAAATCATTATCATCTATAGGTTGCTTACAAATATTGAAAACATTCATCTCCAATGTCATGTTTCCAAATAATAGCTTCATTAGTTCATTCCTACAATTAATCAATGCCTTAGAAGTTGCAAGAAATGGACGTCCTAAAATAACAAGAAATGAATTACATACTTCGACAAGTTGTGTGTTCAAGACCATAAAATCCATAAGATAAATAAATTTATCGACTTGTACTAACACATCTTCAATTATTCCTTTAGGTACTTTTATAGATCTATCGGCAAATAAAAGAGTTATAGAAGTTGGTTTTAACTCACCTAGATTGAGACTTTGAAAAACTGAATATGAAAGTAAATTTATACTGGCTCCAAGCTCAAGTAAGGCTTTTTGATTAATACTTAAAAGTGTATTTTTATCAAGATTTTATTTCATTATTTTGCACTTAAAGTATCAATAACTTCTTAACTAAAACATGTGTTATAATAATATATCTAATAATAAAGATGCCTTTAATTTATGGTAAATGTTCATTTTAAATATAGGCTTATCACATAAATGAAGGGATTGAATGATGAATTTAAGAACATAAACTGAAAAGATAAAGAGATGGCCAAACTTAGAAAAGAGATGTCGGCGCAGTCCAAACCAGAATACTATTTGATAATTGGGTCATATCTGGAGCTGTAGATCTCAGATTTAAGTCCACTTTATATGGATGGAAAGGTAAAACATAGGCCTACAACTTTCATATGGAGCCCAAGATCTAAAAAGGTCATTTTCAAGTTCAAATTAGAGCAATAACAAAGAAGTCCGAATCTGATCTCCAACCTGAGCACTATTTAGTGTTTGACCCATATTTAGAGTTCTAAAAGTCCAAATAAGCTGAAGTTTTTACATCAGAAATCTGAGACAATTTCCTACAACTTTCATGTTTTAGTGGCTCCAATTTTGACATTATCAATGATGTTTTGGATAGACAAGAGAAGATAAAGATTGTTACCTAGTCAAAAGTTGGTCATCCACTTATCTATTAGTCATCAAATCGATAGTTCTTAATTTTAGCCTATAAAAGGAGGCATTTGCTATGCATTTAGGCATCTTGGTTTTCAAGATCATGATCATGATCTTGCTTTCTCTCTTTATATTTTTTGTAATGTTTATGATTTGCTTTAATTAATATCAAGTTTATGCCTTTCATTTCCTTTCCTTTACTTAGCTAACTTTTATCTTATTTATGTTCTTATTTTGTTTATTTATTTTTCTTTCTTTCATTATATCTAACTAAGTTTATTATGTTAAGGTGAAAAGGTTACACTAATGGTGTAAGAATAAGTATACTGTAAACTTAATATGGACTTTAATATTTGATACTAACATGTTTTGTACTTGTTATCTTGTTTACTCTTTAATACTTTACTTGTTAAATTTCTAATCTTCATTAATGTTGTATAACACTTGGTACAATAAATGTTTGACACTTTTATAGCCCATACTGTATGGTCTAACCAACACCTGAGCTATAAAAGGAACTTGATTTGTTGTTAACATAAGTTATAATCATGAATGCTTAACGAGATTTATAAGTACTAACATTAATTGAATAAAATGACGAATGTAATCATGTTAACAATCTATAATCTGATTGGAACCTCGTTTGTGTGTGGTTTCCAATTGAATAATAAGAGTTTATACTATACTTGTTTGATATACCATTAGTGGAACCTCTAACCTTGACATTTGTTATTATCATTATTTAATCCTTACATTACTATTTCATCTCTAAGTTCTCATCATCTTCTTCTTCTTCTCTTTCTTTACTACTACTACTACTACTACTTCTTCTACTACTACTACTACTGTTGTTGTTGTTGTTGTTGTTATTGCTATTATTGTTGTTATTGCTATTATTGTTGTTTATAATTATTATTTATAATTTGTATAATTAACCTCCCTATGGTTCGATCCTAGTCTTGCTGGATTATTTATTACTTCGACACTCCTGCACTTGGGAGAAGACATCAATCTTTTTGTCAAGTTTTTAGTGCCGTTGCTGGGGAGGTAAGTTTTGTATAAATTATAATTTTTATTTTATTTTTCCTTTTCACTTTTCTTATATATAACTTTGTTTCTTCTTCTTTTTTTTTTCTTCTTCTTTCTTTTATTTTATTTTTAGACATACATGAGAGTGTTGTCACATACATCAAGTGGTAGACTTTGTAGGGTATCCTCATCATTTTAAAAAAATATGGTCGAAGAAGATAATCAATCATTTCATAATGAGAATAATGAGAATAACCGTGTTAGAATACTTAGAGACCACATGAATCCTACAAGAACAAGTGCATCATCATGCATAGTTTTTCTTCCTGATGCATTTCATTTTAATTTTACCTTCTTTTCATGGCTTAGAATTGGAAAATCCATACTTGCATTTAACAAAATTTGAGGAGGTTTATAACACGTATAATGATGTAAATTGTAGCATAAACACCATCAGATTAAAGCCTTTTCCTTTTTCATTAAAAGATAAAGCTAAAACTTGGCTAAAAAATTTAAGACTAGGATCCATTCATGCTTGGGATGAAATGCAACAACAATTTTTAAAGAAGTTTTTCTCATCTTGTAGAACAAACTCTTTCAAAAGACAAATCACCACTTTCACTCAAAAACTAGGAGAAACATTTTACCAATGTTGGGATAGGTATCAAGACTTGCTTAATACTTGCCCTCGTCATGGTTTTGAAACATGGAGATTGGTTTCATATTTTTATGAAGGGTTAACACTTAGAGATAGATAAATAATTAAATTGATGTGCAATTGAACTTTTGAAGCTAAAGACCCTGATGAAGCAATGGAGTACTTAGATTTGTTAGCTGAAAATGCATAAAATTAGGACATCGTGGGTACTTATGAGGCACCGAGTAAAACTTAACCTCATACATCTAGTGGAGTTATATACAACCTTAGGGAATGTCATGAGTTTCAAGCCAAGTTTGCATCTTTAGCTATAAAAGTCGAGGCCCTAGAATTGAAAAGGAGTGGTCAATTAAAATTTGTTGAAAACATTGTGTGTCAAATATGTGAAACAAATGAACACTCAACTAATAATTGTCCAACCTTGCATTTTTTTTAAGGAATGTTTCCATGAACAAGCTCATGCTTTAAACAATTTCTAAAGGGCCAGCCACAACCTATACTCATAAACGTACAACCCTGGTTGGAAAAATCACCCAAATTTTAGTTTGAAGAGTGATAACAACAATGCACAAACTTTACAACCACCATTTCAAGCACACCATAATTTCCAAAATTCTCATGGATATGCACCTCCTTATGCTCCACCTCCTAAAAGAAATCTTGAGAAAACATTGCATGCATTCATTGAAAAGCAAGAGACAATCAATACTCAACTTGCTCAAAACATGACAGGTTTTAAAGATGCTCTTACAAAATTAACATTTGCTCTCAGTTTTCAAGAGAAAGGTAAGTTTCCATCTCAACCAGAATAAAATTCTAAGTGGCAATACAATACAAATGCAAGTAGTTCTGAAAGCCAACACATGGATCAAGTCAAATCAGTCACCACTCTTCACAGTGGTAAGGTTATTGAAAAACCCACTCTTGAACTTTGTGAGAAAGATGATGAGTTAATCTATAAGGGTAAAGAAGGGGTTGAATATGAAAATTATAAAGAAACGATTGATTCCTCACCAGCACTTTTATTTTCTCATGCTATGATCAAATAAAGGAAAATCAATCACAACTTTGAAATCTTTAAAACTTTCAAACAGGTAAGAATCAATATACCGTTGCTGGATGTTATTAAACAAGTTCTTTCTTATGCTAAATTTTTGAAAGATCTATACACAGTGAAGAAAAAACTGAATGTGAAAAAGAAAGTCTTTGAAGCCGAACAGGTAAGTGTCATTCTTCAGAATAATAATGCTTTAAAATAAGTGTCATTCTTCAAAACAATAATGCTTTGAAATATAAAGACCCTGGTTGTCCTGCAATTTCTTGCTTTATTGGAGAACATAAAATTGAAAAAGAAAGTCTTTGTAGCTGAACAGGTAAGTTTCATTCTTCAGAACAATAATGCTTTAAAATAAGTGTCATTCTTCAGAACAATTATGCTTTGAAATATAAAGACCCTGGTTGTCCTATAATTTCTTGCTTTATTGGAGAACATAAAATTGAAAAAGCCTTACTTGATTTTGGAGCTAGTGTGAATTTACTTTCATATTCAGTTTTTTAGAGTCTCAATTTAGATGAGTTAAAACCAACTTCTATAACTCTTTTACTTGCTGATAGATCTATAAAAGTACCTAGAGAAATAACTAAAGATGTGTTAATAGAAGTTGATAAATTCATTTATCTTGTGAATTTTGTTGTCTTGGACACACAACCTAATGAAGCATATAATTCATTTCCAATTATTTTAGCACGTCTGTTTCTTGCAACTTCTAATGCATTGATTAATTATAGGAATAGACTGATGAAGCTATCATTTGAAAACATGACATTGGGGATGAATATTTTCAACATTTACAAACAACCTGGGGATGATAATGATTTACAAGAAGTAGATCATATTGACAAATTAGTTTATAATCAACTTGAATCTACTTTAAGTAAAAATGAGTTGGAGGAATCCAAAGATTTGCAAATGATTTATTTTGAGGAAGAAATCATAGATAAAAAACACACAAAAAATGTTGATGTGGAAAAGTGACACCAAATTCAACATCTGACATCACACTAATTGATGATTACTTTCATAACAAATCCTTACTTTCTCTTAGTCCAATGCCTTGGTATCATAAAAATATCAATTTTTTTTCTAGCTGATTGGAGTACCCAAAACAAAGAAAAGTTTTTAAACAAAGTGAACTTTTATTGGGATGACCCTAACTTATTCAAATATTGTCCTAATCAAATATTTCAAAGATTCATTCCTAACAATGAGGTAAGTAGTGTCATTAAACTTAATCATTCTGAAGCATGTGAGAGTTATTTTTTGTCAAAAAAGACAACTGCAAAAATATTTCAAGATGGATTTTATTGGCCTACCATGTTCAAGGAAATGCATGCATTCTGCAAAACTTGTGAAAATTGTCAAAATATTGATACTAGTCAAAAAGTTTTGTTTTATAATTCTCAACTCTATGTATTCCCTAAAAGGCTAAGATCAAGATGGAGCAATTCTTATAGGGCCTTTGATATTGAGAATTCAATGAATGACAATGTTTTTAAGGAAAATGGACATCGTTTGAAAGCTTACTTTGATAATTTTCCTAATTAAAATGAATCAACTAGTTTGAATTAGCTTATAGATAAAGGTTGATTATTTTGTTTTTCTCACATTGTTTTTGTGTTTCTTTTTGAGTGATTTTTGCTAGTTTCTCTCACCCCGGTCAAATGGCGAACAACGGTACTTTGTGACTTAAGTGGTTCTTCAAGTTTCCCATAATAACTAATATCTATGTATATATTTGTGCAATTCTTTAAATCTTTCTTTCAATTCTCATTTGATAATGAACACTAATCTTGAAAAATTGAAAAAAGTATTTTCCCGCTCTGTCTCAAAATGCGATTACAAAAATTTACCATGCTAGATGTGCAAGATTCAGCTCGTTAATGAATAATGAAATTCTTGAAAATATTTGTTGGTTGATTGAATCAAAGATCCGATTATAAAGTGAGTCCTCTAAGTTTTTCATTTCATACATGCCTAGAACAAGTAAAAGCACTTTTGCAAAGAAACGTCGCGCAAAATAACTGAAAGTCTATCATTGATGTGCCAAATGGACTTGTAATTCACAATGTCGTTCTTTACGAATGGTATCTATAAATCGCGAAGATAAAATACAATTCATTAAGGATGGTCTGAGTAAGGAGTCTTTAGATAATCTTATATTAACTCTTGAGACGCATCGTAGTGGAGATGTGCATCACGCAATTCATGATTTATGGCTACTATTTTATAAAGAACATGTTGACTTCATCTTGGGAATCTGTCTAAAAAAGATCTTGTTTGCCTGTTTTTAAGAAAACTGGATGGGAAGCCTATATCCGACCCATAAAGGGTGTTTAAGCCATTCTTGGATGTAAAACAAAGGGAAGATATGAGCCACAATCACAACTACCTGTACATACATATGCTTTTTCAATAAATAAATAAATAGAGAGAGAGAGAGAGAGTGAGTAAGACTCTAGCCAGCCTACATATAAGTGGTATGATTACCCTTTTAATTTCTCATCTATAAAATTCTCTCTTCCTTCCCTTTATTTCCACTCAACCTATATATTCATCAAATATTAAAGTGTGTAGAAATGGCAAGTTCCTCACGTCATCAAATAAAAAATATTTATGTTTTCGATGGATCTAGTCCTAGAAATGAAAAGGAGTTTTTAAAATCAGTAAATCATCTTGGTTAGTTGCTAGCTGAGAGAAAGATTCATTTAGTGTATGGGGGAAACAGTCTAGGGTTAATGGGAGGTGTGTCAATAGCTGTATTTTTAGGAGCTAGTCAAGTTTTGGGGTTCGTCCCTGAAGCTTTAGCATAAGGGGACATCATTGGAAAAATAATTGGAGAGGAACTTCAAATCTCCATAATGTTGGCTCGAATGAATGCAGTATTTAACCATTTTGATGCCTTCATTGCTTTACTAGGTGGTCTAGGCACATTGGAAAAGATCTTTCATATTTCCTCTTGGGCTCAACTGCATATTCACCAAAAACCCATAGGTTTGTTAAATGTTAATGGTTATTATGACAAGTTTTTGTCTTTTCTTGATCATGCTGTGGAATAGGAATTTCTAACATCTTTTGCACGACAAATCATAATCTCTAGTGCTACTACTGATCAATTGATTGACTAACTACAATCTTTCATTCTCGTGATTGATCCCTCTATGAGTCGTATAAATTGGTCATCTAAAGAAATCTGTAAAAAGCTTAAATTAGATTTGAGCCTTCATTTATGAATCTTTGTGTCTTTTAGTATTATTATTGTATTTTTAGTATTTTTTATATTTGTTTTAGTGTGTTTTAAGTTTGTTAGTGTTCATTATTTCAGGTGATATCTTCTATACTCTATCTTTTTACCTTAGAACATTGAGGACAATATCTCGTTTTGATTGAGGGGAGAGGGTAGTAGCTTAAAATAAAAACTAACTATGTTTTCTATTTCATAAAGCATGTGTAAAATTGTTATTACTATCATGGCAGAGTAAAGGAGATCTTTTTATGACTCTTGAGACATATCTTAGTAACCATTCTTAATAAGATCTATCATAATACTTTTTGAAATATTCAAGTTTACAAACTATCCCATTACTATCACTTAATTTTGCTCATATACTTACTTAAAATGTATTCTTAAACCTTAATTTACATACACACACTTTAACATATGATTGTGGGTTGCACAATGGATTATTACATTATTTATGTTCATTTGTTAAAGGAAACAACTAAGGGAAAGGGATAATATATAATTTAAAAATAAATAAAAGGATTGATTGATAAATTTAAGAACTAAAATTAAAAGGATAAAGAGATGGCCAAACTTAGAAAAGAGATGCTAGTGTAGTCCAAACTGGAATACTATTTGGTAATTGGATCATATCTAGAGCTGTAGATCTCAGATTTAGGTCTACTTTATATGGATAGAAAGGTAAGATATAGGCCTATAACTTTTATATGAACCCAAGACTTGAAAAGGTCATTTTCAAGTCCAAAATGTAGCAACAACAAAAAAGTTTGAATCTGTCTTCTAGCCCGAGTAGTGTTTAGTGTTTGATCCATATCTGGAGTTCTAGAAGTCTAAATAATCGAAGTTTTTAGACAAGAAAGATGAGATAATTTCCTACAACTTTCATGTTTTCAAGTGGCTTCAATTTTGATGTTATCAATGATGTTTTGGGCAAACAAGAAAAGATAAGGATTGTCATCAAGTCAAGAGTTGGTCACCCACTCATCAATTAGTCATCGAATCAATAGTTTCTAATTTTGGCCTATATAAAAAGGCATTTGTCATACATTTAGGCATCTTGGTTTCTAGATCAAGATCATGCTATTGCTTTCTCTCTTTGTATTTTTTGTAATGTTTATGCTTTGCTTTCATTAATATCAAGTTTATGCTTTTCAATTTTTTTCATTTATTTAGCTAACTTTTATCTTATTTATGTTTTTATTTTGTTTATTTATATTTCTTTCTTTCATTATATCTAGTTAAGTTTATTATATCAAGGTGAAAATGTTACACTAATGGAGTAAGAATAAGTAGAGTGTAAACTTAATATCGACTTTAATGTTTAATACTAACATGTTTTGTATTTGTTATCTTGTTCACTCTTTAATACTTTGCTTGTTAAATGACTAATCTTGATTTATGTTGTATAACACGTAGTCCAACAAATGTCTGGCACTTTCATAGTTCATACTGTAAGGTATAAACGACACCTGAGCTATGAAAGGAACTTGATTTGTTGTTAACATAAGTTATAATCATGAATGCTTAACGAGATTTACAAGTTGACATGACAAAAAGATTGATGTCTTCTCCCAAGTGCAGGAGTGTCGAAGTAATAAATAACTCGGCAAGACCGAGGTCGAACCACAGGGAGGTTATTGTACAAATTATAAATAACAATGACAGAACAACAACAATAATAACAATAATAGCAATAATAATAATAATAATAATAATAATAACAACAAAAACAACAACAATAATAAAGAAGAAGAAGAAGATGAGAACTTTGAGATGAATTATTAAAGTAAAGATTAAACAACGATAATAACAAATGTCAAGGTTAGAGGTTCCACTAATGGTATGTCAAACAAGTATAGTATAAACTCTTATTGTTCAATTGGAAACCACACATAAAGGAGGTTCCAACCAGATTATAGATTGTTAATATGATTACATTAGTCATCTTATTCAATTAATGCTAATACTTGTAAATTTCATCAAGCATTCATGATTATAACTTATGTTAACAACAAATTAAGTTCCTTTCATAGCTCAGGTGTCGGTTATACCATACAGTATAGGCTATGAAAGTGCCAAGCATTTGTTGTACCAATTGTTATACAACATAAATCAAGATTAGTCATTTAACAAGCAAAGTATTAAAGAGTGAACAAGATACAAATATAAAACATGTTAGTATTAAACATTAAAGTCCATATTAAGTTTATATTATACTTATTCTTACACCATTAGTGTAACCTTGTTACCTTGACATAATTAAATTAGCTAGACATAATGAAAGAAAGAAAAATAGATAAACAAAATAAGAAGATAAAAGTTAACTAAGGAAAGGAAAGGAAATGAAAGGCATAAACTTGACATTAATGAAAACAAAGCATAAAGAATACAAAGAGAGAAAACAAGAGCATGATCTTGATCTGGACACCAAGATGCCTAAATGCATTGCAAATGCCTCCTTTTATAGGCCAAAATTGGGAACTATTGATTTGATGACTAATTGAAGAGTAGATGGCCAACCCTTGACTTGGTGACAATCCTTATCTTCTCTTGTCTGCCCTAAACGTCATTGATGACGTCAAAATTAGAGCCATTTGAAATCATGAAAGTTCAAGGAAATTGTGTCATCTTTCTTGTGTAAAACATTCAGCTCATTTCGACTTCTAGAACTCCAGATATGGCCAAAATACTGAACAGTGCTCGGGCTGGAGGACAGATTCGGGCTTCTTTGTTGTTGCAATAATTTGGACTTGAAAATGGCCTTTTTAGATCTTGGGCTCCATATGAAAGTTGTAGGCCTATGTCTTACCTTTCCATCCATATAAAGTAGACCTAAATCTGAGATCTATAGCTCCAGATATGACCCAATTACCGAACAGTGTTCCGGTTTGGATTGCACCGACATCTCTTTTCTAAGTTTGATCATCTCTTTGCCTTTGCAATTGAAGTTCTTAAAGTCATCAATCAATCCTTTCATTTATGTGATAGGCCTGCATTTAAAATGGACATTTACCACAAATTAAAGGTATCTTATATTATTAGATAGATTATTATAAAACGTACTTTAGTTAAGGAGTTATTGATACTTTAAGTGCAAAATGATGATATAAAACCATGATAAAAATGCACTTTTGAGTGCTACTCATCTAGAGCCACTTGAAAACATGAAAGTTCTAGGAAATTGTCTCAGCTTTCTTGTGTAAGAAATTCAGCTCATTTCGACTTCTACAGCTCCAGATATGGCCAAAATACTGAACAGTGCTCGGGCTGGAGGACAGATTCGGGCTTCTTTGTTGTTGCAATAATTTGGACTTGAAAATGGCCTTTTTAGATCTTGGGCTCCATATGAAAGTTGTAGGCCTATGTCTTACCTTTCCATCCATATAAAGTAGGCCTAAATCTGAGATCTATAGCTCCAGATATGACCCAATTACCGAACAGTGTTCCGGTTTGGATTGCACCAACATCTCTTTTCTAAGTTTGATCATCTCTTTGCCTCTGCAATTAAAGTTCTTAAAGTCATCAATCAATCCTTTCATTTATGTGATAGGCCTGCATTTAAAATGGACATTTACCACAAATTAAAGGTATCTTATATTATTAGATAGATTATTATAAAACGTACTTTAGTTAAGGAGTTATTGATACTTTAAGTGCAAAATGATGATATAAAGCCATGATAAAAATGCATTTTTGAGTACTAATCACAAGTATTAACATTAATCGAATAAGATGACTAATATAATCATGTTAACAATCTATAATATGATTGGAATCTCCTTTGTGTGTGGTTTCCAGTTGAATAATAAGTGTTTATATTATAGTTGTTTGACATACCATTAGTGGAACCTCTAACCTTAACATTTGTTATTATCATTGTTTAATCCTTACATTAATATTCCATCTCTAAGTTTTCATCATCTTCTTCTTCTTCTCTTTCTTTACTACTACTACTACTACTACTACTACTACTACTACTACTACTACTACTACTACTACTACTACTACGACTACTACTATTGTTATTGTTGTTTTTTTTTGTTGTTGTTGTTGTTACTATTGCTATTATTGTTGTTTATAATTTGTATAATTAACCTTCCTGTGGTTTGACACGACAAAAAGATTGATGTCTTCTCCCAAGTGCAGGAGTGTCGAAGTAATAAATAACCCAGCAAGACAAGGGTCGAACCACAAGAAGGTTAATTGTATAAATTATAAACAACAATGATAACAATAACAACAATAATAACAATAACAACAACTATAGTAGTAGTAGTAGTAATAATAATGATAATAATAATAATAATAATAACAACAATAATAAAGAAAAAGAAGAAAAGAAAAGTTGATGAGAAATTTGAGATAGAAAATTAACGTAAAGATTAAACAATGATAATAACAAATGTCAAGGTTAGAGGTTCCACTAATGGTATGTCAAACAACTATAGTATAAACTCTTAATGTTCAATTGAAATCCACACACAAAGGAGGTTCTAATCATATTATAGATTGTTAACATGATTACATTAATCATCTTATTCAATTAATGCTAATACTTGTAAATTTCATGAAGCATTCATGATTATAACTTATGTTAACAACAAATTAAGTTCTTTTCATAGCTCAGGTGTCGGTTATACCATACAATATGGGCTATGAAAGTGCCAAGCATTTGTTGTATCAATTGTTATACAACATAAATCAAGATTAGTCATTTAACAAGCAAAGTATTAAAGAGTGAACAAGATAACAAATATAAAACATGTTAGTATCAAACATTAAAGTTCATATTAAGTTTATACTATACTTATTCTTACACCATTAGTGTAACCTTTTCACCTTGACATAATAAACTTAGCTAGACATAATGAAAGAAAGAAAAATAGATAAACAAAATAACAACATAAAAGTTAACTAAGGAAAGGAAAGGAAATGAAAAGCATAAACTTGATATTAATGAAAGCAAAGCATAAGCAATACAAAAAATACAAGAGAGAAAACAAGAGCATAATCTTGATCTGGACACCAAGATGCCTAAATGTATGGTAAATGCCTCCGTTTATAGGCCAAAATTGGAAACTATTGATTTGATGACTAATTGATGAGTAGGTGGTCAACTCTTGACTTGGTGACAATCCTTATCTTTTCTTGTCTGCCCAAAACGTCATTGATGAGGTTAAAATTAGAGCCACTTGAAAATATGAAAGCTCTAGTAAATTGTCTCATCTTTCTTGTGTAACAAATTCAGCTCATTTCGACTTCTAGAACTCCAGATATGGCCAAAATACTGAACAATGCTCAGGTTGGAGTACAGATTTGGGCTTCTTTGTTGTTGCAACAATTTGGACTTGAAAATGGCCTTTTTAGATCTTGGGCTCCTATGAAAGTTATAGGCCTATGTCGTAACTTTCCATCCATATAAAGTAGACCTAAATCTGAGATCTATAGCTCCAGATATAACTCAATTACCGAACAGTGTTCCGGTTTGGATTGCACTAACATCTCTTTTCTAATTTTGGCCATCTCTTTATCCTTTCAATTTCAGTTCTTAAATTCATCAATCAATCCTTTCATTTATGTGATAGGTTTGCATTTAAAATGAATAATTAGATATATTATTACGAAACATGCTTTAGTTAAGGAATTATTGATACTTCAAGTGCAAAATGATGATATAAAACCTTGATAAAAATACACTTTTAAGCATCAATCACACCCCCCAACTAACTTATTACTAGTCCCTAGTAATCAAAGCATTAAAATAGAAAAACAATTTGCAAATTCCACAAAACAAGGTATTCATCATTTAACTTCCATTACTCTATCCAAATAAACAAACTCTCGTTAAATTTATATACCTGCTCAATACCTCTTAACAAGATATTCATAAACCTTTCTTTTATGCTCAATGAGTCAACATATAATTATGGGACTTTTTTTGGAAGAAAACAAAAATTTTGTTCTAATGTTTAAGGTTAACTTCCTTGGGTTGGGATTATTATTCTTGTCTTTTTTTTAAATATATATACATATAATTTAAAACACCATACATCTTTAACCCATGTAACGAGCTTTCAACTAATGACTCCCAGACCAGTTGGTCTTAGGGCATTGGGTGTTAAGACACCCCTACAAGCTTAGTAACTCGGGTCACAGATAATGATATATAGATAGTGCAATGTTTGATTCCTTTAAGCTTTTCTCCTCAACCCATGTAATAAGCGTTGGACCAATAGCTCCCAAGTCAGTTGACTTTAGGGTATTAGTTGTTAAAACACCCCTTCGGGCTTAATTGCTTAGGTTAGGAAGGCTATGAAACCACACTTATCTATATTTTTATTATTATCATTTTGTTTTCTTCTTCTTCTTCTTCTTCTTCTTTTAATTAAATACTATTTTTTTAATTATATACTATCCCTTTTCTTTAATTGCTACTTTTAACAAAAGAACATGAATAATGTAATAATCCAATATGCAACCCACAATCATATGTTGAAGTGTGTGTGTGTAAATTAAGGTTTAAGAATACATGTTAAATAAGTATATGAGCAGAATTAAGTGATAACAATGCAAGAGTTTGTAAATTTGAATATTTAAAGAAGTATTATGATAGATCTTGTTACAAATGATTACTAAGATGCGTCTCAAGAGTCATAAAAGATTCTCCTTACTGTGCCATTATAGTAACAACCATTTTGCACATGCTTTATGAAATAGAAAACACAGTTGTTTTTTTTAGCTACTACCCTCTCCCCCCAACTAAAACAAGACATTGTCCTCAATGTTTAAAGGTAGAAAGATAGAGTATAGAAGATATCACCTGAAATAACAAACACTGACAAGCCTGAAACACACTGAAACAAATATAAGTAATAACAAAACACAATAATAAAATCAAAAGACACAAAGATTCACAAATGAAGGTTCAAATCCAATATAAGCTTTTTACGGCTTTCCTTGGTTGACCAATTTATGCAACTCATGGAAGGATCAATTACAGGAATGAAAGATTGTAGTTGGTCAATCAATTGTTCAATAGTAGCAGTAGAGATTATAATTTGTCATGTAGAAGATAGAAATTCCTGTTCCACAGTATGATCAAGAAAAGACAACAACTTATCATAATAACCATTAATATTTAACAGACCTATGAGTTTATGGTGAATGTGCAGTTGGGCCTAAGAGAAAATATGAAAGATCTCTTCCAATGTGCCTAAACCACCTGGTAAGGTAATAAAGGCATCAACATGGTTAAACATTGCATTCATTCAAGCAGACATTGTGGAGACCTGTAACTTCAATTGTTTTTCTAATGATATCCCTTTGTGCTAAAGTTTCGGGGACGACCCTCAAAACATGACTACCTCCTAAAAATACAGCTATTGACACACCTCCCATTAACCCAAGATTTCCTCCCCCATACACTAAATGAATCTTTCTCTTAACTAGCACTTGACCAAGATGATTTGCTGACTCTAAAAACTCATTTCCTTTCCTAGGACTAGATCCACCAAAAACACAAATATTTCTTATGTGATGACCTGAGGAACTTGCCATTTCTACACACTTTAATATTTGTTGAATGTATGGGTTGAGTAGAAATGAAAGGAAAAAAGAGAGGGTTTTATAGATGAGAAATTAGAAAGGCAATCATAACACCTATATGTAGGCCAGCTGGAGTCTCACACACTCTCTCTATCTTTTTATTTATTTATTTATTTACTTTTTAAAAAAAAACATGAATATGTACAGGTAGTTATGATTGTGGCTCACATCTTCCCTTGGTTTTACGTACAAGAACGGCTTAAACGCCCTCTATAGGTCGCGGATAGGCTTCCCATCCAATTTTCTTAAAAGCTGACAAATAGGGTCTTTTTTAGTCAGATTCCCAAGACTAAGTCGATCATGTTCTTTATGAAATAATGGCCATAAATCATGAATTACTCGATGCACATCTCCACTAGGATGCGTCTCAAGAGTCAATAGAAGGTTATCTAAAGACTCCTTACTCAGGCCATCCTTAATGAATTGTATTTTATCTTCACGGTTTATAGATATCATTCCTAAAGAACAACATTGTGTATTACAAGTCCATCCAGCACATCGATGATACACTTCCAGTCATTTTGCACGACGTTTCTTTGCAAAAGTGCTTTTACTTGTTCCAGGCATATGTGAAATAAATGAGTTAGAGGACTCACCTGATAATTGGACTTTTGCTTCAATCAACTAGCGAATATCTTCAAGAATTCCATGATTCATTAACAATCTCAATCTTGCACATCTACCACGGTAAATTTTTGTAATCGCATTCTGAGGTAGAGTAGGAAAATACTTTTTCAATTTTTTAAGATTAGTATCCATTTTCAGATGAGAATTGGAAGAGAGATTCAAAGAATTGCACAAACATATACACCGATATCAATTATTATAGGAAACTGAAAGAACCAACTTAAGTCACGGAGTACCGTTATCTGTCATTTGACCGGGGTGAGAGAAACTAGCAAAAATCACTCAAAAAGAAATACAAAAGCAATGTGAGAAAAACAAAATAATCAACCTTTATCTACAAGATCATTCAAACCAGTTGATTCATTTTCACTAGGAAAATTATCAAAGTAAGCTTTCAAACGATGTCTGACACGACGAAAAGGGATTGATATCTTAACCCAAGTGCAGGAGTGTCGAAGTAATAAATAACCTGGCAAGACCGGGGTGGAACCACAGGGAGGTTATTGTACAAATTATAAATATCAACAATAACAATAATAACAATAATAACAATAACAACAATAATAGTAACAACAACAACAATAACAACAACAATAATAATACTAGTAGTAGTAGTAGTAGTAGTAGTAATAAAGAAAGAGAAGAAGATGATGATGATGATGAGAATGAGAACTTGGAGATAGAATATTAAAGTGAAGATTAAACAATGATAATAACAAATGTCAAGGTTAGAGGTTCCACTAATGGTATGTCAAACAAGTATAGTATAAACTCTTATTGTTCAATTGGAAATGACACATAAAGGAGGTTCCAACCAGATTATAGATTGTTAACATGATTACATTAGTCATCTTATTCAATTAATGCTAATACTTGTCAATTTCGTCAAGCATTCATGATTATAACTTATGTTAACAACAAATCAAGTTCCTTTCATAGCTAAGGTGTCGGTTATACCATACAGTATGGGCTATGAAAGTGCCAAGCATTTGTTGTACCAATTGTTATACAACATAAATCAAGATTAGTCATTTAACAAGCAAAGTATTAAAGAGTGAACAAGATAACAAATACAAAACATGTTAGTATTAAACATTAAAGTCCATATTAAGTTTATACCATACTTATTCTTACACCATTAGTGTAACCTTTTCACCTTGACATAATTAACTTAGCTAGACATAATG
>SRLM01000499.1:0-28595 GCA_015708895.1 Populus ilicifolia | reverse complement strand
GATGATCCAACGGTGAACGAAGAAGATCAAGCTTAAACAAAATCCCAATTCACTCTGCTGCAACTAAAAATGCAGAACAGTAGAAATATTACGAGATCAATATCTCCCACCTCGTTGATTAGAATGAAGATCCATTCGGTCAATGTTTCGAGAAGGTTGGCGTGAACAACATAGTAAGAAATGAGGACGATCCAACGGTGGACGGAGTAGATCTAGCTGGAGAGAGAGAGAGATATCTGGAGAGAGAGAGAGATTAGAGATATCTGGAGAGAGAGAGTGATATTGAAAAGTTTCAATTCCCGTTTTAGTTTTCTTAGCTTGCAACATAGCTGATACATTGGACAACCCCCCGAATTTTGTTCCCATACTTTCCTTACCAAGGGCATGAACTCGTCATGGTCCATCCATAAATCGAAGAATCTGAATGGTTTTTTTATATTCTAATCATCACCAGTAACCTTTACCACCATAGGAGAATGGTCTGACATACCCAATGGCAAAAATCTCGCTTCTGAAGATGGAAAGTTCAGATTCCATTTCTCATTGACAAGCACTCTATCTAATTTCTGCATAATCAGATTCTCAGGACATTAATTCGACCAAGTATAATGCAGGCCTGAATATCGAAGATCATCCACTTTCGCTTCTTGAATACATGTTTCCAATCTGTCCATATGACCAACCCACGAAGCAGACCCTCCTAACCTGTCTGATTGGTAGCGGATAACATTAAAATCACCCATAAGAATCCATGGGATAGACTCCCATCCATCACTACGCCTCACTATATCAGACCATAATGCCTCACATAAAGTAGTGTTATTATCTTCGGAAATAATTAAAGCATTGAAATAGATATTGGTAGCTAAAATAGTGATAGAAACATGAATAGCCTAGTCTGACATTCTGAAGACATCAATCTTCACCTCATCAGCATTCCAACAAACCCATATACGACCACGACAAGAGAAATCATAATTATACAAGAAGGACCAATTACAAAGAAGAAGTTGAGAAACATTATCTTTATTCTCATCTCTAACCCGAGTTTCAACCAAACCAAAAAGAGTCATCCTCTCTTGATGGATGAGCTGATGCAATGCTGAATGCTTTATGGGATCATTCAAACCTCTAACATTCCAACATCCAATAATCATAGGAAAATTTAGAGGAGTACAAACATCAACACAAAGATTACCTCGACGTGCCCTTAGGCGAGGAGACAACTTTCTTATTCTTCTTTGAAGAGGTTTTTGAAACCTTTTTCTTTTGCTCTAGAGAGTCTCTAGCCTTAATAGCTAATTGATTAACAGTTTCCTTTTTGGTGGAATTTAGAGTTTGTGGGCTTGTCAGGATTGGTGACGTCAACTCCTTATCAGTTCGTTCCCTGTCTGTATCACCTCCCATTGCATCAATGTCTATATTAAGCGCATAACTATTAACAAAAAGAGCCTGGTTCACGGTTGCACAATCAGATGTATTTGAAATGACTAAACTTTGATCTGAAGCAGTACTTGTACCCCTTGCTCCTGCTTCATGTCTTCTTGTGAACTCTTCAAAACAAGAGGAGAGGTAGGATTTTCATCTTCATAACAATTAGCATTGTGCGCATTTGGTGCAGCCTTCTCATTCATATTACAATTAGACATATTTTTACCAGATGTCGAACAACCATCCTCATTACAATTTCGCACTTTAGATGCTAAAGGACCATTCTCACTTGTCACAGAACCCTTATTTCGTTTAGCCACAACCTGCTATTGAAACTGATTCTGCTTCTTATCTACAGATTTGGAGTTCACAGCTCCTACTTTCCTCTTACCCTCTGCCTCCACTGTAAAATTATCACCATTATTAGTAGCACATATCGTTATGGTGTGCCTAAAGACATTGCAATTATTACACTTCGACGGTATCCATTCATAATCAGCTGAAATTGTTATGAATAACCCATTTGGACAACGAAGGTCGTATTCCTTAACCAGCGTCTTCGTAGCATCTATCTCAACACAAACTCTTGCATAGCTAAGCCTTTGACGCAACAATATAGTATGATTAGCATGAAGAGGAACCCCAATGGCACTCGCTACACAACTCAACCCCTTAATTGTCCAATACTTGAGAGGAACATTATACATCCTAACCCATACCGGAACTCTGACCAAATCATCTTTCAAAAATTATATGTTTGGTTGCCAACGTTTAAGCACCAAAGGTTTGTTTGCCATGTGCCATGGGGCTCTTTTGAGCACATTAGTGGCATGATCAATAGAATCAAAAGTGAATAGGAAGAAACCATTATCCGAAGATAAAACTTCTGATAGACTGTAGGAGCCCTAAATTCTTTTTGTAATGGAATTAACAACGGGATATGGTAATTTCTGACCCACAAAATAGCCAACTAGGGTGGATTTCCAAAGTTCACACCCATCCTCAAACACATCAAGTGGAGGAGCTACTGTCACACGACCATCAGTCATAGCAGGAAGAGCAAAATACAGATTACGGATTGGAGAAATACCAAGGTTCTTGCTACCCTCATTGTTATCAGCATCAGAACCTTTCAAAGCATTTAAAAAATTCAACTTGGGGCTAGGCTTTGGCTGGTCTTGTTGGTGATACCCTACCTTCAGCTCATCAACTTTAGAACCCAACACATGATTCAATTCTGAAACAACATTAACAGCTTGGTAGTTAGAGTTTTTCTTCTCTATGGTGGCTTCAGAATCAACTTGATTAATACTAGTAAACTGAGAAAACCTCATCCCATGGCTATTCAACATATCTTGTAGCTCTAACCTTAATATATGTCCAGACTTGACCTCATTGTGTTGTTCAATGTTAGAGGTAACCATTGGAACAGAATTCACAACAGAACATAAGGACATTATAGCAGCATACAAATACTAGAGATACCAAATTCTAAGAAAAGGAATTGAGTCTAAGAAGTAACCTGAGCTCAAAAACAACAACCTAATCTCAGAAGCAATAAGATTCAGATTTGTTCATAAAGGAAGAAGAGAATTACAGAATTAAAAGGCCAGTATCTTCAAGATCAACGATTGGAATGATGATCTGTTTGGTTAAGCTGTAGAGCATGTTCTGACGAACAACATACTAAAACATGGTGATGATCCAACGGTGAACAAAGGAGATCAGGCTTGAACAAAACCCAACTCACTCTGCTACAACTAAAATGCAGAACAGTAGAAATATTTTTTTTTTTGGTAAGTTGATGTATATATTAAAGGAAAACAATACAAAGATTATAAGGGCATACCCTAGATTTACAATGAGAGTAGAAACATAAAACAACAGATGGCTACATGCTAGCTACCGAACAGAAAACTCAAGACCTAACTTGATTCGCTAGGAAAACCAATACAACCAGCTAAATATCAAATGAAGAATCTATGTTATTAACCCTCCAAGCTCGTTGGATCCTTTTATTTTCATCTGGTGGTAGAACGTTCCTCATCAAATCAAGCTTATCACGGATGATACATTCGATTTGATGAAAGACCAAATTCTGAGTTCTAGATATTCCAGCAAAGGTCCTTGCATTCCTTTCTTGCCAAATATGAGAACAGTAGAAATATTGCGAGATTAATATCTCCCACCTCGTTCATTGGAATGAAGATCCATTCGGTCAATGTTTTGAAAAGGTTAGATCGAACAACATAGTAAACAATATAGACGATCCAACGGTGGACGGAGTAGATCTAGCTCTGACAGTTTGATCTCTAAACTCTCTCTCTCTAGATCTCTACTGATCTCTCTCTCCTTAATCAAAACAATACACCACCAAATCAGCATCTTCACCTTGGCGTTCTTTTCCATAATTGAATCATAAATGAATCTTTCACCATAAGAATCCACGAGCGGGCTATAAGGATGCCAATTGTCAAACCATAAAGAGGTTGTCATGCCGTCTCCTATGATGTACTTCATCTGCGGCCATGCTAAGGATCTGAGCTTTAGAATCTTTCCCCATGCCCAAGAGCAATTCTCTAGCGTCTTGATTATCTAGAAATTCCTACCTCTCAACATATTAGATCTGATTCAAGTAGACCAGATTGAGCCATCCGAGTCATTGCACAGGTTCCAAATGTGTTTCAATAAAGCAATCTTATTCCATTCTGTTATCCTTTATATTCTTAGCCCCTTTTTTTTTTGGGAAGACATACCTGATCCCAAGCCACTTTAGCCCCAGTAGTTCTCATAATTTGTTCCATATTTTTGTTGAATTGCCCAGGTAAGAGGAAGAGAGATGCCCAATAAACTTGGATGGAAAATAAAACTGAATTAATCAGTTGTACTCGTCCTGCATACGACAATGTTCTACAAGTCAAATGTCGAACTTTAGAGGTGATTCGATCCATTAGGCCTTTACAATAAACAACCTTTAGTCTGGACGAGATAAGAGGCACTCCCAGATATTTCATAGGGAGCTCCCTCTCTATAAACCCAAGAATACAAATAATTTCTTCCCTCTCGGCATTTAACACACTGCTTAAGAAGATGTCACTTTTTTTTGGATTTGGATACAGACCTGATAGATCTTGAAACTTTGTGAGTACAGTTTTGATCATACGAATTGAGTTTACATCTCCTTTGCTACAAATCATCAAGTCGTTAGTAAAACAAAGATGAGAAATGTTGTCCTTCTTGCATCTCCAGTGGAACTTGAAGTTTTGGTTGGCACTCATCTTGCGGAATAGCCCCTAAAGGATTTCCATACATAGGACAAACAAATATGGAGAAAGTAGATCCCCTTGTTTCAGCCCTCTCCCCCCTTGAAAATAACCTGTAAGCTCACCGTTGACATTGATAGAGAATTGACATGATGTAACACAAACCATGATCCAATCAATGACTGTTTAATGAATCATGTCTTGCATGCATTTATAGGTAAGTTTGTTGTTGTGTATTTTGATGACATTTTGATCTATAGCAAGAACTTAAATGAGCATCTTGATCATTTGCGTAATGTACTTAATGTGTTGCGTAGTGAGCAATTACACGCTAATCTTAAGAAGTGTACCTTTTGCATGGAAAAAATTGTGTTTCTTGGCTATGTTGTTACTGCATAGGGTATTGAGATGGATGAGGAGAAAGTTAAAGCCATTCAAGATTGGCCTACACCAAAATCGGTAAGTGAGGTAAGGCGTTTTCATGGACTTGCTAGTTTTTATAGAAGGTTTGTGAAGGATTTTAGTACTATTACTGCACCTTTAACTGAAATTATGAAAAAGTCTGTTGGATTCAAATGGAATGATGCACAAGATAAGGCTTTTAAATTATTGAAGGATAAGCTTTGTTTGGCACTTGTTTTAGCTTTGCCAAACTTTACAAGAGCTTTTGAAGTAGAACGTGATGCGTCAGGTATCGGTATAGGAGCTGTGTTAATGCAGGATAGGAGGCCTATTGCATATTTCAGCGAAAAACTTAATGGGACAGCCTTGAATTACCCTACATATGACAAGGAGCTCTATGCCTTGGTAAGAACTTTTTTTTTTTTGGTAAGTTGATGTATATATTAAAAGAAAACAATACAAAGATTATAAGGGGCATACCCCAGATTTACAATGAGAGTAGAAACATAAAACAACAGATGGCTACATGCTAGCCAACGAACTGAAAACTCAAGACCTAACTTGATTCGCTAGGAAAACCAATACAACCAGCTAAATATCAAATGAAGAATCTATGTTATTAACCCTCCAAGCTCGTTGGATCCTTTTATTTTCATCTGTTGGTAGAACGTTCCTCATCAAATCAAGCTTATCACGGATGATACATTCGATTTGATGAAAGACCAAATTCTGAGTTCTAGATATTCCAGCAAAGGTCCTTGCATTCCTTTCTTGCCAGATATGATACACTGTAGCTGCAAAACTGAGTTTACGAGAAAAATTGACGAAACTTTTGCCATGCCAAGTGACAGTGGCCCATCGAATCCATTCATCCCATCCTTTTGTCATTCTTGGAATGTTGCATCTGTCACAAACATCCCACCAGATCGCTTTAGTATAGGAGCATTCAAAGAACAAGTGGTTGTGATCTTCGTTGTTATGGAGACAGAGTGAGCATCTATTGGGACCATGTATACCAAATCGATGAAGTCTATCTTGGGTTGTGAGTTTCTGCTGGACAGCCATCCATAGAAGAAATGAATGTCTTGGAACAGCATTCTTGAACCACACAATGTCATGCCATTCGACTATCGTATGATGAAATCTTAGTTGTTCCCAAGCTATTTTGATCGAGAATCTGTGATTTGGTGAATCCAGCCAAACAATCTCATCATTTTTCCCTATCATAGGATTAGAATTGGAAGGAATAGCTTCTACAATGGGGTGCCAGCCAATAGCGTGAGTGGTAGGAATTTTCCATTTTGAGTTATGAATCAGCATATTGACCTTCGCGTTCTTTTCCATACCTGAATCATAGATGAATCTATCGCCATAAGAATCTGCGAGCGGGCTGTTAGGATGCCAATTGTCAAACCATAGGGAAGTTGTCCTGCCATCCCCTATGATGTACTTCATCTTCGGCCATGCTAAGAGACATGGCAAGGTAAGAACTTTAGAGACATGGCAACATTACCTATGGCCCAAGGAGTTTGTGATACATCCTAATCATGAATCATTGAAGCACTTGAAAGGGTAAGGTAAATTGAGTAGTAAACATGCCAAATGGATTGAATTTATTGAAACATTCCCATATATGATCAAGTATAAGCAAGGGAAAGAAAACATTGTGGCTGATGCACTTTCACGCAGGTATGTTCTTTTATCTACTTCAGATGCTAGATTTTTAGGGTTTGAACATGTAAAAGAATTGTATAAGGATAATGGTGATTTTGCTAATGTTTACAATGCTTGTGAAACTTCAGCTTTTGAAAAGTTTTATAAACTTGATGGATATTTGTTTAAAGAGAGTCGTTTGTGTGTTCCATTAAGTTTTATGCGTGAGTTGCTTGTACGTGAAGCACATGGAGGCGGGTTGATGGGGCATTTTGGTGTTGTTAAGACTTTGGACGTGTTGCAGGAGCATTTTTATTGGCCTAAAATAAAAAAAGATGTGCAACGCATATGTGATAAATGCATAACTTGTAGGAAAGCAAAGTCTAGGACTCAACCGCATGGCTTTTATACTCTTTTGCCTGTACCGAAAGAACCTTGGGTAGACATTTCGATGGGCTTTGTCTTGGGTTTACCTAGGTCAAAACGGGGTAGGGATTCCATCTTTGTAGTTGTTGATAGGTTTTCAAAGATGGCACATTTCATCCCATGTCATAAAACTAATGATGCAACTAACATTGCTGATTTGTTCTTTAGGGAGATAGTAGGACTTCACGGGTCCCTAAGAGCATCGTTTCTGATAGAGATGCTAAGTTCCTTCGCTATTTTTGGAAGGTGTTATGGGAAAAAATCAGTACTAAACTGTTGTTTTCAACTACTTGTCACCCCCAAACAGATGGACAAACCGAAGTAGTTAATAGGACCTTAACACAACTTTTGCGTGCTGTCATTCAAAAGAACTTAAAGGATTGGGAAGATTGTTTGCCATTTATAGAGTTTGCATATAATCGTAGTGTGCACTCAACTACTGAATTTTCACGATTTGAAATTGTGTATGGATTTAAACCTTTAACTCCAATGGATTTGATTCCTTTGCCTATTGATAAAAGGGCTAGTTTGGATGGTACTCGTAAAGCACAAGTGGTGAAAACTCTTCATGAGAGTGTGCGGCAATAGATTGCAAAGAGGAATCCTGTGTATGCAACCAAAGCCAATAAGGGGCGCAAACATGTTGTCTTTCAACTTGGCGATTGGGTTTGGGTGCATATGCGCAAGGAGAGCTTTTCGGCCTAGAGGAAGTCAAAGCTACAACCACGAGGAGATGGGCCATTTCAGATCCTTGAGAGGATCAATGACAATGCTTATAAAGTTGATTTGCCAGGTGAGTATAGTGTTAGTGCTACCTTTAATGTTTCTGATCTTACTCTGTTGATGTAGGTGATGATTCGAGGTCAAATTCTTTTGAAGAGAGAGGGGATGATGCGGATCAGCCTAACACCAAGCGTAATCATGCCAACAACCCATTGGAGGTGCCAATTGGGTCAATCACAACAGCTAGGGCTAAGAAGCTTAAAGAAGCATTGAATGGACTTGTTCAGAACATATGGAACAAAATGGACCTAGAGGGGCTTGGGACATTTACAGAGCATGAAGAACAACCTTTAATTCATTTACTTCAGGTCCAAGAAGAGCCCAATTCATGTGGAACAAGGGGTTGATGTGTTCGGTCCAATACCAGCCTTGTTAGGCTTGTCTTCTTCTAATACTAAAAGGATAAAGAATCAGCAATTTATTCTACAAAGTTAGCCCTAGCTTATTCATAAAGAGGGGAGGACTATTAATGCTTTTCATCACTTAGGAAGGAAAGTAATTAAATCAGCAACACAAATTTTTCAAATCAGATTTTTCCAATTTTGTTTGGGACTTCTCAAGGGTGACAAATCTGATTCTAGCTTATCTAGGATGGTATTTTTGGATTTTTAGAATTTTCTTAGGATGGTATTTTTGGATTTTTAGTATTTTTAGAATTTTCTTCTTAGTTTTTGGGTTATTGTTACTTATTTGGGTCAATTGTAAATGGGCTTCATATAAGTCCACCTAAGGGAGGTCCATTAGGGTTTCTTTAAGTCTAGTCACTATAAATAGAGGCATAACCACACATGTAAAGAACACTATTCAAATCAATAAAACTTCTTTACTGCACTTATTATGTGTTGGTGGGATAATCTCCCTTCCTTGGTTCTCTAACAAACTGAAAATGACTTATCGAAGAACAACTGTCTTCGTGGCGTCATCCTTATACTTCTCGTTCGCGAATCAATATTTGTTGGGTGGGGGTTTTCTATTTTCCATAGTGTTGGTGCCTATGTACAAGTTATCTTTGTATCACACTTCTATCAAACCTGATTTACATGGCTTTCCGGGAATTGACGTCTTTGCATATGGGTTGCGTGACCACAGATCACGAGGTTCGCATCAAAAACAGATGATGCATCTCATATCGCAGAGTTGTTTTTTAGGGATACTATATGTTTACATCGCATTCCTAAGACTATAGTGTCAGATCGTGATGTTAAGTTCCTTAGCTACTTTTGGAAGACCTTATGGGGAAAGTTGGGAACTAAACTCTTATTTTCGACAACATGTCATCCTCAAACAGATGAACAAACTTAGTTTGCTTGCTATAATTCAAAAGAATTTAAAGAGTTGGGAAGAATGTTTGTCTTTTGCTGAGTTTGCTTATAATAAAACTGTGCATTTGGCCACTGGTTTTTCTCCATTTAAAATTGTTTATGGTTTTAATCCACTGACTCCTATGGACTTAATTCCTTTGCCTTTTAAAGAAAAACTAAGTTTAGATGGTGAAAAGAAGGCAAAGATGGTGAGACAACTCCATAAGCGAGTTTGATTGCAAATAGAGAAAAAGAATAGACTTTATGCTTCTAAAGTAAATAAGGGATGTAAAGTGGTTGTTTTCCAGCCCGATGATTGGGTTTGGGTGCACATGCATAAGGAACGATTTCCTAACCAAAGGAAATCAAAATTATAGCCTTGTGGTGATGGTTCATTTTAGGTTTTAGAGAGAATCAATGACAACACATATAAAATTGACCTTCCAGGTGAGTACGATGTTAGTGCTATTTTTAATGTTGTTTATCTTATGTTGTTTGACACAAATTTTGACTCGAAGTTAAATCCTTTCAAGAGAAAGGGGATGATGTGGACTAGCCCAAAAACACCAGCAAGGACCCATTAAATGTTCCATATGGTCCAATGACTCGATCCAAAACAAAGGCATTGAATGCATTGGTTTTGAATGTTTCAACCACGTCAGAATTGAAAGGTCCATTAAAGTATCAAGAGGAGACCCTAGTACATCTTATCCATGTGCAAGAGTGGTCCAACATAACCTTATTTAGGCTATAAGGTGAGGACAACAAAGAAAACAAAAGAATCCTTCTACAACATGGAACTTTTGTCATGCCAAGTGCATGTGGCTCGTCAAATCCACTCATCCCATCCTTTTTTCACAAACATCCCACCATATCACTTTAGTATAGGAGCATTCAAAAAACAAGTGGTTGTGATCTTCATTGTTAAGGAAATAGAGTGAGCATCTACTGGGACCATGTATACCAAACAAATGAACTCTATCAACATTGATTACATCTTCCCCAACTATGTGCCACATTCTTTTAAAGAAACTTGCAATAAATCCATATGGACCAGGGGCTTTGTTGTTCTTCAAACTAAACAGAGCATGCTTAATCTCCTCCCATGTTACATCTTGTCCTAATACATGCTTTTACACCAAAGATAATTTCAAGTTAATTGCCGATTCAACCACTTCCTCATTCAGAACCCTAGGCATCTGTTCCACTCTGACACATACTGGAAGTACGCAATTACTTATAATTTAACTGCCTCATGTCCTTCGACAACCTCTTCATCCTCTCTTGTAAGTGAAATAAGCTTAATTTTATTTTGTCTTTCGCTTACTGATTTGTGAAAGTAGCCGATCCCTTAAGCTAAGCCATTGTCTCCTTGCCTTTTGTTTGAAAAAACTCTCTTTAACCCCGATGATAGAAGCGTTTTATGTTTAAGGCTAAGTTCCTTGAGTTGAAATTATTATCTTTTTATTCTCTATTTTTTTTATTAATATACATATAACTTAAAAACATATTGCATCTTTAACCCTTGTAACGAGCTTTTGGTTAATGACTCCCAGATCAGTTGGTCTTAGGACATTAAGTGTTGAGACACACCCCTTCAAGCTTAACAACTCGGGTTGCAGATATTAATAGATAGTACAATGTTTGATTCCCTTAAACTTTTCTCCTTAACCCTGTAATAAGTATTGGGCTAGTAACTCCCAAGTCAGTTGGCTTTAGGGTATTAGATATTAAAACCTTATCAGGCTTAATTATCTAGGTTGTGGAGGCTACAAAACTAAACTTATCTATGTTTTTAGTTTATGCAAATTATATAATATCCTTTTTTCTTAGTTTTTTGCCTTTAACAAAAGAACATAAATAGTGCAATAATCCAATATGTAACCCACAATCATATGTTAAAGTGTGTGTGTAATAATGAAAGTTTAAAAGTAATTGTTAGATGAGTAGAATTAAGTGATTACAATGCGAGGTTTGTAAACCTGAATATTTCAAGAAGTATTTTGATAGACCTTGTTAACAATATTTACTAAGATGCATCTTAGTGTCACTTTAACAAATGCATCTCATGTGTCACTTTAACAAAAGAACTCTTTTACTCTGCCATTTTAGTAACAACGGTTTTTGCAAATAGTTTATGAAATAAAAAATAGTTAATTAATTATTTTTTTTCAATAATATCAACTACTACCCTTCCTCCAGCCAAAATGAGACATTGTCCTTAATGTACCAAGGTAGAAAAACAGAGTATAAAAGACATCACCTGAAACACCGAACACTGACAAACCTGAAACACACTTAAATAAATATAAGAAATAACAAAACAAAATAATATACTATTAAGAAAACCAAAAGACATAAGGATTCACAAATCACGACTTAAATCTTATCTAAACTCTTTACAGCTTTCCTTAGTTGATCAATTTACAAGAGTGAAAGATTGTAGTTGGTTAATTAATTGTTCAATCGTAGTAGCAGAGACTATAATTTGTCATGCTGGAGATGTTAGAAATTCCTGTTTCATAGTATGATCAATAAAAGACAACAATTTATCATAAAAACGATTAACATTTAACATACTTATGGGTTTATGGTGAATATACAGTTCGGCCCAAAAGGTAATAATATCAAAGATCTCTGATTGTGCATCAAAAGTATCATTAAGTCTCTTATTTTACATATGTATTTATTGTTTTTATTTGGTCTTTTTATAATAATTGATGTGTTTTTTAGTAATGAAGTTTGTTTTAATGTTTCGATAGGTTTTTGGAGCTTAAATGAATTAATTCAAGAAATTCAACATCAGAATTGAGAACAAAGAATTGAAGAGACATTTAGTTGAAGATTGAAGCAAATCTTGGTTGAAATAAGTGCTCCAAATTTGTCCCAAAAATCAATTCTATTCCAATTCTAGAAAAGAATATCATATGATTTATTTCAAGCCCAAACTTGCCTTATGTTGTGTGCAAACTTCAACCATTAAACACTCAAGGTTTCAATGTCAATCTTAGCCCAAATAATAAGTACAATTGTATACTTATTTGATGTTCAAAATCAGCCCAAAATCAGCCCTAAATCAACCCCAAATCAACCTTCAAATCAGCCCAAACACAATCCATGATCTTACATGTCCACACAACAACAATTGATTTATTTTGGGTAATTCATTGATCCAAGAAGGCAAGCACATGGATGGAAAGCTGGAGGGGATATTTTTACATTATTTTGGGTCAAAAAGAAGAAGGAGACAACTCATAAATGAGGAAGAAAAACGTGCACCAAAGTGGTTGCAAAGCTGTCCTGATTTGATTTTTCAGAACACCTTTCGGTGTTTTACCCATAACTTTTGACTCAGGTGTCCAAATGAGCTGTTCTTTAATGATCTGGAAAGGTGACAGAATTTCCTATAAATATGTCTCTAATAGACATCTCGAAAAAAAGCTTCTAAGAGGGTCGAATTGCTGTCCAAAGTTAGAGTCAGATTTGTGTCCGAATTTTTACTGAAATTGTGTTGTGTTCTTCTTTATAGATTTCGGTTCTTTAGCTTGTAAAACTTATTATTTCAGTTTGATTCAAGTTATTTCATGTTTATTGAAGTGTTCTTATATATAATCATGGTTGGCTAATCTCTTTCTTGGATCCAAATCAAGGATGATGGTGGTTGAGGTGAGTTCTTTAAGATATGAATGAATCTTAATGTTTATCTTTTCATTTTCTTCATGAATGATTTATCATTGCAAAGAAACTTTAGAAACCATTTAGGTAATGTTATAATCTTGAATTTTTATGCACAAACTTTAGTTTTGGTATAGAGATTGCTTGATTCAATGTCTTACTTAATATGAAAATACTTGTTCATTCTTAAGCAATAATTAATCTTCATCCTTTTAAACTTCATTGTAATATCTTCTGATCTAATATCACCATCGTTGATATTAGGTTAAGTTATCTTATATATCTTGAAGGAATCACCAATACATCACCATTAATATTGATTTGGACCAAGACTTACTTTTTCTTGTTATTTAAAATTTATTTACACTTTTTCATCTTTGAAAACAAATCCATCTGTTGATGAGGAACTCAGAATTTGGTCTTTCATCAAATCGAATGTATCATCCGTGATAAGCTTGATTTGATGAGGAACGTTCTACCAACAGATGAAAATAAAAGGATCCAACGAGCTTGGAGGGTTAATAACATAGATTCTTCATTTGATATTTAGCTGGTTGTATTGGTTTTCCTAGCGAATCAAGTTAGGTCTTGAGTTTTCAGTTCGGTGGCTAGCATGTAGCCATCTGTTGTTTTATGTTTCTACTCTCATTGTAAATCTGGGGTATGCCCCTTATAATCTTTGTATTGTTTTCCTTTAATATATACATCAACTTACCAAAAAAAAAAACAAATCCATCAATTATTTCCAACCAAGTTATTGTTAATTTAATTTCTCTTGAGTTGTTTTTTTTGTTACCTAGCTTAATTTCCAGATCTAGCTCTCTGTGGATATGACCTCGATCTTACCGAGTTAATTGCTACATCATACACTCGTGCACTTGCGAGTTAAAACAAGCCGATCATAAAAAGCGGCCAAGCAATCTCTTTCAATGTGCCCAGACCATCTGGTAAGGCAATGAAGGCATTAGTATATTTAAACATTGCATTCATTCGATTAGATATTGTGGAACCTGTGATTCCTCTCCAATTGCTTTTCTAATGATGTTTTCTTATACTAAAGCTTTGGGGACAACCCCTATTACTTGACTACCTCCTAAAAATGCACCTACTAACACTCCCCTCCCATACACTAAATGAATCTTTGATGCGAACCTCATGACCACATGGTCACGCAACCCACACGTAAAGACGCCAATTCTCGGAAAGCTATGTAAATCAGGTTTGATAGGAGTGTGACACAAAGATAACTTGTACCTAGGCACCAGCACTATTGGAAACGGAAAACCCCTACCCAACGAATATTGATTCGCGAATGAGAAGTATAAGGATGACGCCACAAAGACAGTTGTTCTTCGATAAGTCATTTTTCAGTTCATTAGAGAACCATGAAAGGGAGATTGTCTCACCAACACACAGACACACACACAAAATGCAGCAAACAAGAAGTTTTATTGATCTGAATAGTCTTCCTTACATGTGTGGTTATGCCTTTATTTATGTGACTCTAGACTTAAATAAACCCTAATGGACCCCCCTTAGGTGAACTTATATTTAGCCCACTTACAATTGACCCAAATAAGTAATAGTAACCTAAAAACTAAGAAAATACTAAAAATCCAAAAATTACCATCCTAAATAAGCTAGAATCAGATTTGTCACCATTAATAAGTCCCAAATAGACTAGGAAATCTTATTTGAAAGTAGAATTTATTCTAAAGTGTTCTTTACTTTGTAGCTAGGGTGAATAAGGAATCCTTGTAAGAAAAGGATTCTAAAACATTAATGAATCCTTGCCACATTTAGAGATTTTATTACAGCTTATTGAAGATCCTTGTAGAATTAGAAAATTTCTAAAATAAGCTGGCACATTCTTTTAGAAAAAGAATCCTAGCCAAATAGGAAGTAAACAAGTCAAAAGGAAGTAAATAACAAAATTCATACAGCCTTTGTGGATAGTTGCACATTTTACATCAAAATCCAAATTTGACCTTGCTTGGATCGTATCAATCTTTCTTTTAGTTAGTACCTAACCATGATAGTTTGCTAATTCTAAAAACTTTATTTCCTTCCCAGGATTGAATCCATTGAAAACACAAATATTTTTTATGTGACGACTTGAGGAACCTGTCATTTCTACACACTTGTTATATCTGTTGAATGTATGGGTTGAGTTGAAATGAAGGGAAAAAAGAGAAGATTTTATACACGAGAAACTGAAAATACAGTCATATAACCTATATATAGCTAGTTGGAGTCTCTCTCTCTCTCCACTTTTTTTTTAAAAAAAACATGTCTATATATAGGCAGTTGTAATTGTGGCTCATATCTTCTCTTATTTTTACTTCAAAGAACGGTATAATGCCCTCTATTGGTCTAGGGTAGGTTTCCTATCTAGTTTTCTTAAAAACTAGCAAACATGATTTTTCTAAACTATATTGAATATGTTCTTTATGGAAATGGGGTGATAAGTCATGAAATGCATAATGCACATCTTCACCATGATATGTCTCAAAAGTCAATAAAGATTATCTAATGGTTTGTTATGCTTTGAAACAAATCCTGACTTTTGACAATTTTTACAAGCTTTATAGGACACATGTGTGTCTTTTAACATGGTGGGCCGATAAAATCCATATTGTAAAATTTTTGCAATCCGTTTTTTTATGAAAAATGACTCCCACATGCCTTAAAATAATAAAATTTAATAACACTACTTACGTCAGAAAGGACTTGCAATATGGGTTTGAATAGACTATATGAATTCTGTTATTTACTTTCTTTTGACTTGAGAAATTCCTATTTGGCAAGGATCCTTTTTCTATAAGGATGCAGAAGCTTGTTTTGAGAATTTACTATTTTCACAAGCATCATTAATGAGCTGGAATATAATCCCCAAGTGTGGTGAGGATTCATTAATATTTCAAAATCCTTTTCTTATAAGGACTCATTCATCCTAACTACACAACAAAAGAAGGACTAGTGGTATTTAATGACAAGTTAGTTATTTTTATTATTTTCTTTAATGTTTGGGCTTAATTAATACTTTATTTTGAGTTAGGATCCAAGACTTGTTTGGATTAAGTTATGGGCTTTTCAATTTAGGGTTTTTGGTCAGTTTTGAGTTGACCTTATTATGTCCATATAAGAGGTCTATTAGGGTTATTTTTTTAAGAACTATTTAAACTCATGTAAGCCAAAAATTCAGCAGCTTTGATGATAATTACTTTTGAATTTTTTTAATTTTAGTGTATGAGAGTGATTCTTGCATTCTTCAGTTCTTAAACAAACTAAATCTGACTTATTAAAAATTAACTAGTTTCGTGGTGTCACTCTACTCAATCCAATAGTGTTGGTGCCTAGGGGTAGAATTTTCAAGATCAGATCTCAATTTTGATTGTGAGTTGTGTGACCACATGATCATGAAGTTCGCATTAAAGGTAAAAGTTGAATAATATCTTGTTTAAAATTAAAATAAAATGCATCACGAGGGAAAATTATGCATGATAGTGCACTTGTTCTTCTAGGATTTATGTAGTTTTTAAGGGTTCTGACACAATTATTCTCATTATGAAGTGACTAGTTATTTTCTTCAATCATATTTTCAAAAAATAATGAGGATATCCTATAAAGTTTACCACTTAATATACGTGATCAAACTCTCATACACATGTAGAGAGATAGTAAAAGGATGAAGAAAACAAAAGTAATAGAGTTAGATACAAAAAAAAGTTCAAAGTAAAAATAAAATAAAAACTATAATTTATACAAGACTTTTACATCCCTAGTAATAACGCCAAAAACTTGACGTTACCAAAAGATTAATGTCTTCTTCCAAATGTAGTATTATCAAAGTAATAAATAAACGGACAAGACTGGATTTGAACCACAGGGATGTTAATTATATAAATTATAAAGAACAACAACAACAACAACAATAGTAATAGTAGTATTAGTAGTACTACTACTAATAATAATAATAATAATAATAATAAGAAGAAGAAGAAGAAGAAGAAGAAGAAGAAAACGTTAAAGAGGACTTTGAGATTATAATATTAATGTGAGTGTAAAACAATCATAAAAACAAATGTTAAGTGATTAGTATTTAAAAATGTATTTTTATCAAGGTTTTATTTTATCATTGTACACTTGAAGTATCAATAACTCCTTAACTAATATTCGCTTGTGTTTTATTTCATGTCTTCATTTCATCCACAATTCGTATGAATTTGCATTGCTACTCTCAAAATCATAATTGTAGTTTTGTTTTGCTTTGTTTACAGTTTATTTATTTATTCTTAAGTCTAAAAATTATAATTAGAGTGTGCTACAAAGGCTACTGACTTGTTGATTTAAGTTCCTGAAGAACCAAAAGAGAGCAAGTTGTGAGGTAAAAGGCATTGTGAGCTTATTAAAGTGAAAATCCTTGATATTTTTTTTTTGTGTGATATACAAGAGATGTGAGGATATATTTTATGCTACTAACCAAATTTTGCAAATTCAAAGAATATCTAAAAACAACAAATCAGCTACACAAAACGCTAATGTAGCTTTTAAATTGTGAGCCATAGGCCAACAACTTGAGCTATTGTCTAGAACGTACAAGGATCTGAAAGATGAGATGAACTCAATAAAGCAACATAAAAGTGGGACTAATCACCGAGGAAATACAGTCCGTATGGCTGTATGGAATGTCAAATCTGATTTTTTTTTGTTAAGTATATCAGATCTGATTTTGAAGAGTTTGTGGATGAAAACTTAGATGCAAGTGAAGATGGCTATGATTTTGCATCTGATGGCCAAGAAATCAGGTTTGGACCGCACAAGGCTAGGAGGAATGTGAATTTTCATGGCATGGGCATTTATGAAGATTTACAAGTATTAGCATTAATCGAATAAGATGACTAATGTGATCATGTTAACAATCTATAATTAGGTTGGAACCTTCTTTGTGTGTGGTTTTCAATTAAATAATAAAAGTTTATACAATATTTGTTTAACTAATATGATCATGTAAACAATCTATAATCAGACTGGAAACTCCTTTGTGTGTGGTTTCCAATTAAATAATAAAAGTTTATACAATACTTGTTTGACATACTATTAGTGGATCCTTTAACCTTGATATTTGTTATTATCATTGTTTAATCCTTACATTAATATTACATCTCAAAGTTCTCATCATCTTCTTCTTCTTCTCCTTCTTTTTCTTTATTATCATCATCATCATCATCATCATTATTATTATTATTATTATTATTATTATTATTATTATTATTATTACTATTATTGTTGTTGTTGTTGTTATTATTGTTGTTGTTGTCTTATTGCTATGTGTAATTTATACAATTAATACAATTAACCTCTTTGTGGTCCGACCCCTGGTCTTGCTGGGTTTTTTATTACTTCGACACTCCTGCATTTGGGAGAAGACTTCAATCTTTACATCGTGTCACTAAGCCATAAAAAGAAGGTAAAAGTTGAATAATGTCTGGCTTAAAATTGAAATTAGATGCATCAGAGAGGAAAACTATGCATGATGATGGTGCACTTGTTCTTGTGGGATTCAATTGATCTCTAAGTGTTCTAACATGGTTATTCTCATTCATCTCATTATAAAGTGATTGATTATCTTTTTGGGCAAATATTTTTTGAAAATGATGAGGATACCCTACAAACTTTACAATTTAATATACATAACCACACTCTTTTATACGTGTAGGAATAGAAGAAAAGAAAGAACAAAGCAAAAAAAGAAGAAACAAAAGAAAAGAAATAAGTTATATACAAGAAAAGTGAAAAGAGAAAATAAAATAAATACTATAATTTGTACAAGAACTTACCTCCCTAGTAACGATGCCAAAAACTTTACACGACTAAAAGATTAATGTCTTCTCCCAAGTGCAGGAGTATCCAAGTAATAAATAACTAAACAAGACTAGGGTTAAATCACAAGGAGATTAATTGTATGAATTATAAACAATACATATAAACAACAACAATAATAATAATAATAGTAGTGGTAATTATAATAATAATAATAAAAGGAAGAAGCAAAAAAAATTGATGAGAACTTTGAGATGGAAGATCAATATAAGGATTAAACAATGATAACAACAAATATCAAGATTAAAGGATCTACTAATAGTATGTCAAACAAGTATAATAGAAACTCTTATTACTTAATTGGAAACCACACTCAAAGAAGGTTCCAATCAGATTATAAATTGTTAACATGATTACATTAATCATCTTATTCGATTAATGCTAATACTTGTAAATCTCGTCAAGCATTCATGATTATAACTTATGTTAACAACAAATCAAGTTCCTTTTATAGCTCAGGTGTCGATTATACTATATAGTATGGGCTACGAAAATGCCAAGCATTTGATGTACCAAGTGTTATACAATATAAATCTAGATTAGTCATTTAACAAGCAAAGTATTATTAAAGAGTGAACAAGATAACAAATACAAAACATGTAAGTATCAAACATTAAAGTCCATATTGAGTTTACATTATACTTATTCTTACACCATTAGTGTAACCTTTTCACCTTAACATAATAAACATAACTAAACATAATGAAAGAAAGAAAAATAAACAAACAAAATAAGAACATAAATAAGACAAAAGTTAACTAAGTAAATGAAAGACATAAACTTGATATTAATGAAAGCAAAGCATAAATATTACAAAAAATTTAAAGAGAGAAAGCAAAAGCATGATCATGATCTGAAAACCAAGATACCTAAATGCATGGCAAATGCCTTCATTTATAGGCTAAAATTGGAAACTATTGATTTGACGACTAATTGATGAGTGAGTGACCAACTCTTAACTTGGTGACAATCCTTATCTTCTCTTGTCCATCCAAAACATCATTGATAACATTACAATTAGAGCCATTTGAAATATATGAAAGTTATAGGAAATTATCTCAGCTTTTTTGTATAAACAATTTAGGTCATTTGGACTTCTAGAACTCCAAATATAGGTCAAACACTGGACAATGCTCGGGCTAGAAGAAAGATTCGGACTTCTTAGCTGTTGCTATAATTTGGACTTATAAATGGCCTTTTTAAGTCTTAGGCTCCTATAAAAGTTGTAGGCCTATGTCTTACCTTTCCAACCATATAAAATAGACCTAAATTGGAGATTTACAACTCTATATATGACCTAATTACCAAATAGTATTCTAGTTTGGACTATACCGATATCTCTTTTCTAGGTTTGGCCATCTCTTTTTCTTTCCCATGACTAGATCCACTAAAAACACAAATGTTTCTTATGTGATGACTTGAGGAACCTGCCATTTCTACACATTCCTATATATGTTAAATGTATGCGTTAAGTAGATGTGAAGGGAAGAAAGAGAAGATTTTATAGATGGAAAATTAAAAATGCAATCATATTACCTATATATAGGCCAGCTAGAGTCTTACTCACACTCTCACTCTATTTATTTTTTAGTTTTTTGAAAAAACATGTGTATGTACAAGTAATTGTGATTATGACTTATATCTTCCCTTGGTTTTACTTCTAAAAATGGCTTAAACACCCTCTATAGGTTAAGGATAGGCTTCCCATCTAGTTTACTTAAAAGCTGGCAAACAAGGTCTTTTTTTAATTAGATTCAAAATACTATGTCAAGTATGTTCTTTATAAAAATAAGGTTAAAAGTCATGAAATGAACAATGAACATCTCTACTAGAATATTTCTTAAAAGTCAACAGGAGATTATTTAATGATTCTCTATGTTTTGAATTAAATCCTGACTTTTGACATTTTTCACAAGCTTTGCAGAACACGTGTGTCTTTGAACATAGTGGGCCAATAGAATCCATATTTTAAGAGCTGTTTTTTTTTATTAGAAATGACTTTCATATGCCTCAAAATGACAAATTTAATGACATTACTTACCTCATTTTCAGGAATGCATCTTTAAAATATTTGATCAGGACAATATTTGAATAAGTAAGGGTCATCCCAATAAAAGTTTTGCACATAGCTCAAAAACTTTGTTTTGTCTTCAGTATTTCAGTAGGCTGGCAAAAATCTTGAAACAAGAAAATTGATATGTTTAGTAAACCAATGCATTGAACTAAGAGAACGTAAGGATTTATTAGAAAAGTAATCAACGATTGGTGTGATGTCGGATATCGAATCTGTTGTCACTCTTGACAAAAGATTTGCATCAACACTTTCAGTGCCTTTTTCATCCGTGAGTTCTTCCTAAGAATAAATTATTTATAAATCTTCAGATACATCTAACTAAATTTTACTCAAAGTATATTTAAGTTGATTATAATCTAATTCTTTAACAAAATTTACTTCTTGTAAATCATTATCATCTACAAGTTGCTTGTGAATGTTGAAAATATTAATCTCCAATGTATGTTTCCAAATGATAGCTTCATCAGTTCATTCCTACAATTAATCAATGCATTAGAAGTTGCAAGAAATTGACGTCTTAAAATAACAGGAAATGAATTACATGCTTTAATAAGTTGTGTGTCCAAGACAATAAAATCCACAGTATAAATGAATTTATCAACTTGTACTAACACATCTTCAACTATTCCTCTATGCACTTTTACAAATCTATTAGCAAGAACGAGAGTTATAGAACTTGGTTTTAACTCATCTAGATTGAAAATCTAAAACACTACATATGGAAGTAGATTCACACTAGCTCCAAGATTAAGTAAAGCTCTTTTGATTTTATGTTCTTTAATCAAGCAAGAAATTATAGGACAACCAGGGTCATTATATTTCAAAGTATTATTATTCTGAAAAATGATATTTACTTGTTCGGCTAAAAATGCTTTCTTTTTCACATTCAGTTTTATCCTCATAATACACTAATCTTTCAAAAATTTAGCACAAGAAGGTACTTGTTTCATAACAACGAACAAAGGTATATTAATCCTTGTTCGAAAGTTTCAAAGATTTCGAAGGTCTAATTGACTTTTCTTTATATGGTCATAGAATGACATGCAAGTGCTAGCGAGAAATCAGTCTTTTCTTTGCAATTATTCAAATTCAACCCATTCCTTACCCTTAGAGACTAACTCATCATCTTTCTTACAAGATTCAAGAATGGGTTTTTCAATAACTTTACCACTGTAAAGAGTGATGATTGATTTCATTTGATGCATGTATTAGCTTCCAGAACTACTTGCATTTGCATTGTATTACACCTTAGGATTTTATTGTGGTTGAAATAAAAACTTACCTTTCACTTGAAAACTCAGAGCAGATGTTAATTTTGCAAGAGTATCTTTAACATATGTCATGCTTTGAGCAAGTTAAGTATTGATTTTCTCTTTCTTTTCAATGTATGCGTGCAATATTTCCTCAAGATTTCTTCAAGAAGGGTGAGCATAAAGAGATGCATATCTATGAGAATTTTGAAAATTATGCATATCTAGAAGTTTTTGCATTATTGTTATCACTCTTCCAATTGAAATTTAGGTGATTTCTGCAACCAATGTTGTATATTTGTGAGTACAGGTTATGATTGGGCATTTGAAAACTATTTAAAGTATAGGCTTGTTCATAGAGGCATTCTTTTAAAGAAGGCAAAGTTGAACAGTGATTGGTTGAGTATTCCATTGGTTTAACAAATTTGACACATAATGTTTGAACAAATTTTAATTGACCAATATTTTTTAATTTTAGTACCTCGACTTTTCTAACTAATGATGCAAACTTGACTTAGAGGTCATGATCTTCCCTGAGGTTGTACATACCTCAACTAGATATATAAGGTTGAGTTTTACCTGGTGCCTTATAAGTACCTGCGGTGTTCAAATTTTGAGTATTTTAAGTAATAAGTCTAAGTACTCCATTGCTTTATCAGAGTCTATATCTTAAAACGTTTCATTACACATCAATTCCATCATTGGTTTATCTATAGAACATTCTCTAGTAAATGAGTTATTGATACTTCAAGTGCAAAATGATGATAAAAAAAACCTTGATAAAAATACTCTTTTAAGTATTAATCACCCCCCCAACCAATTTATAACTAGTTCTTAGTAATCAAAGCGTTAAAATAAAAAAATAATCTACAAGTTTAACAAACTAAGTCATTTATCATTTAACTTTCATTAATCTATCCATATAAACAAACTCTCATTAAATTTATATATCTACTTCATACTTCTTAAACAAGATATTAATAAACCTTCTTTTTATGTGCTCAATGTATCAAAACATAGTTACAAGGTTTTACTTGTAAGAAAAAAAAATTATTCTAATATTTAAAGATAACTATCTTGGGTTGAGATTATTATTATATTTTTTAGAATAAAACACAATACATCTTTTTTTTGGTAAGTTGATGTATATATTAAAGGAAAACAATACAAAGATTATAAGGGGCATACCCCAGATTTACAATGAGAGTAGAAACATAAAACAACAGATGGCTACATGCTAGCCACCGAACTGAACTCAAGACCTAACTTGATTCGCTAGGAAAACCAATACAACCAGCTAAATATCAAATGAAGAATCTATGTTATTAACCCTCCAAGCTCGTTGGATCCTTTTATTTTCATCTGTTGGTAGAACGTTCCTCATCAAATCAAGCTTATCACGGATGATACATTCGATTTGATGAAAGACCAAATTCTGAGTTCTAGATATTCCAGCAAAGGTCCTTGCATTCCTTTCTTGCCAAATATGATACATCCTTAACCTATATAGTAAGCTTTAGGCTAAAAACTCCTAGACTAGTTGGTCTTAGGATATTAGATATTAAGACACCATTATGACCTTAGTAGTAGCAGGGATTATGATTTGTTTTGTTGAAGATAAAAAATTATATTCCATAACATGATTAAGAAAAGACAATAATTTATTATAAAAACCATTAGCATTGAGCAAACCTATAGGTTTATGTTTAATATGAAGTTAGGCCCAAGAGGAAATATGAACGATCTTTTCCAATATACCTAAACCACATAGTAGGGCAATATGAAGGCATCAATGTATTTAAACATTATATTCATTCAATCAGACATTATATAGACCTGTAGTTCCTCTTTAGTTGTTTTTTTAATGATGTCCCATTTTGCTAAAGCTTTGGGGACGACCCCCAAAACGTGATTGCCTCTTAAAAATACAAGTATTGATACACCTCCTACTAACCCAAGGCTGCCTCCCCCATACACTAAATAAATCCTTTTCTTAGATAATACCTGAACAAGATGATTTGCTGATTCTAAAAACTTAATTTCTTTCCCAAGACTAGATTCACTAGAAAACATAAATATTTCTTATTTGATGACTTAAGGAACCTACCATTTCTATACACTTCTATATTTGTTGAATGTATGTGTCGAGTAGAAATGAAGGGAAGGAAAAGAAGATTATATAGATAAGAAATTGAAAATGCAATCATACCACCTATATATAGGTCAATTGGACTTTCTCTCTCTCCCTCTCTCTGGAAATGCATATGTATGTATATATAGTTGTGATTGTGGCTCATATATTCCTTTAGTTTTATATCTAAGAACAGCTTTAACACCCTTTATGGGTTGAGGATACACTTCCCATCAAGTTTTATTAAAAACTAGGAAATAAGATTTTTTTAGTAAGATTCCCAAGACTATAACGAGCATGGTCTTTATGAAAATTGGGTTATAAATCATAAATTGTATAATGCATATCTCCACCAAGATACATCTCAAAATTCAATAGAAGATTATCAAAGGATTCCTTATATTTTGAAATAAATTTTCAGTTTTGACAATTTTCATAAGTTTACAGAACACGTTTGTCTTTAAATGTGGTGGGCCAAAAACATCCATATTGTAAGATTTTTGCAGTCATCTTTTTTAATGAGAAATGACCCCCCGCTTGTCTTAGAATGACAAAGTTTAATGAAACTACTTACCTCATTGTCCAAAATGCATCTTCAAAATATTTGATCAGGATAGCATTTGAATAATACTCATCCCACTGAAAGTTTTTCACTTCATTCAAAAAATTTCCTTTGCCTTCAGTACTTTAGTGAGTTGAAAAAATCCTGAAGTAAGAAAATTGATATTTTTAGCAAACCAAGACATTAAACAATGAGAAAGTAAAGATTCACCAGAAAATTAATCATTGATTGGTGTGATGTTGGATGTCGAATATATTGTCAATCTTGGCAAAATATTCGCGGTAATATTGTCTATGCCTTTCTTATCCTTAATTTCTTCCTGTTTTAAAATTTCAAAGATTTTAGAATCATGATTGACTTTCTTTTGTTTGTTCATGGTATGAGAAAATAAAAATGCTAGTAGGAAATCAGTCTTTTCTTTGCAATGTTCAACTTTAACCCCTTCCTTACCCTTAGAGATTATTAACTTATTATCTTTTTTCATAAGGTTCAAGAGTGGGTTTTTCAATAACCTTACCACTATGAAGAGTGATAACTAATATTACTTGATCTATCTAATGGCTTTCAGAACTAATTTGACTTGATCTATCTATTAGATTCTAGAACAACTTGTATTTGCATTGTATTACCCCTTAAAATTTCATCGTGGTTGAGATGGAAACTTACCTTTCTTTTGAAAATGAGAACATATGTGAATTTTACAAGAGTATTTTTAAAATCTATCATGGTTTGAGCAAGTTGAGATCTACAGCTCCAGATATGACCCAATTACCGAACAACATTCTGGTTTGGATTGCATCGACATCTTTTTTTAAGTTTGGCAATCTCTTTGTCCTTTCAATTTCAGTTCTTAAATTCATCAATCAATCTTTTCATTTATGTGATAAGCCTGCATGTAAAATGAACATTTATCACAAATTAAAGGTAACTTATATTATTAGATATATTATTATAAAATATGATTTAGTTAAGGAGTTATTGATACTTCAAGTGCAAAATGATGACATAAAACCTTGATAAATAATACGCTTTTAAGTATTAATTAATTGGGCCTTTGGAAATTATTTAAAGCATGGGCTTATTTATGGAAGCATTCTTTGAGAGAAGGCAAAATTAGACAGTTATTAGTTGAGTGTTCGTTGGTTTCACAACGACTTTTCAATTCTAATTAACTAATCCTTTTCAATTTTAGTGCCTCGACTTTTTTAGCTAAAGATGCAAACTTGGATTAGAGGTCGTGATCTTTCCTACAGTTGTGCATTCCTTCACTAGATGTATGAGGTTGAGTTTTACTTGGTGCCTCATAAATGCCAGTAGTGTCCCAAGTTTGAGCATGTTTAGCTAGCAAGTCTAAGTACTCCATTGCTTTATTAGGGTATTTATCTTTAAAAGTTTCATTGCACATCAATTCCACTATATGTCTATATTTAGGTGTTAACCCTTCATAAAAATATGAAATCAATCTCCATGTTTCAAAACCATAATGAGGCAAGTATCAAGCAAGTTTCGATACCTATCCCAACATTGGTAAAATGTTTCTTCCAGTTTCTCTAAGTGAACATGATGATTTGTCTTTTGAAAAAGATTGTTTTATAAGATGGAAAAAACTTCTTTAAAAATTGTTATTACATTTCATCCCAAGCACGAATAGATCGTGACTTAAGATTTTGTAGCCATATCTTTATCCTTTCAAGAAAAAGAAAAAAGCTTTAATCTGATGATGTTAATGCTACAATTTAAGTCATTATAGGTGTTATAAATCTACTTGAATTCCCTTAAATGCAAATACAGAGTTTCCAAATCTAAGCTATGAAAAGAACTTAAAAGATGAATAATATCTAGCTTAAAATTAAAATGAGATGCATCAACAAGGGAAACTATGCATGATGGTATACTTGTTTTTATAAGATTCATGCGGTCTCTATATGTTTTAACTCGATTATTTTTATTATAAAGTGATTGGTTATCTTTTTCAGTTATATTTTCTAAAAATGATGAGGATACCCTATAAAAGTCTACACTTAATCTAGGTAACCAAACTCTCATGCACATGTAGGAAAATAATAAAAGGAAAAAAAAGGAAAAGGAAAGGAAACAAAACAAAACAAAATAAACAAAAGTTAGATAAAAAATGTGAAAAGAGAAAATAAAAAAATATTATAATTTATATAAGAATTTACCTTTTTAGCAACGACATTAAAAATATAACACGACCAAAAAATTAATATTTTATCTCAAATGCAAGAGTATTGAAGTAATAAATAACCTAACAAGATCTGAGTCGAACCATAGGGAGATTAACTATATACATTATAAATCATAATAGTAATAGTAATAGTAATAAGCTAAAAGAATTTTGAGATTTGAGATTAATGTGATGATTAAACAAGGATAAAAACAAATGTCAAGGTTAGAGGATCCACTAATGCTATTAAAAATAAATATGAACGAGATTCTAATCAGAAGATTTGTCATTAATAGCTCATTATAAATTGTTAACATGATCATGTCAATCATATTAATTATCTTATTTAAGTAACACTAGACTTTTAAATATTATCAGGAATTCATGATGTTAACTTATTATTAACAATAAATCAAGTTTCTTTCATAGCTTAAATCCAATCTAAACTCTTTACAACTTTCCTCAGTTGATCAATTTATGCGACTTATAGAGGAATCAATTACAGGAGTGAAAGATTGTAATTGGTTAATTAATTGTTCAATTGTAGTAGCAGAGATTATAATTTGTCATGCTGAAGATGTTAAAAATTCCTGTTCTACAGTATGATCAATAAAAGACAACAATTTATCATAAAAACCATTAACATTTAACATTTTTAAGGGTTTATGGTGAATATACAATTGTTTTTCTAATGATGTTCTCTTGTACTAAAGCTTTGGGGATAACCTCTATTACTTGACTACCTTTTAAAAATACACCTACTAACACTCCCCCCCTATTAACCTAAGGCTACCTCCCCCATACACTAAATGAATCTTTCTTTTAGTTAGTACCTAACCAAGATGATTTGCTAATTCTAAAAACTTTATTTCCTTTCTATGATTGAATCCATCAAAAACACAAATATTTTTTGGGTGATGACTTGAGAAACCTGCCATTTCTACACAATTTTTATATCTGTTGAATGTATGGGTTGAATAGAATAAAGGGAAGAAAGCGAAGATTTTATACATGAGAAACTGAAAATACAATCATATCACTTATATATAGGCCAGTTGGAGTCTCTCTCTCTTAATTTTTTTTTAAACATGTGTATGTATAGGTAATTGTAATTGTGGCTCACATCTTCCCTTAGTTTTACTTCAAAGAACGGCATAAATGCCCTCTATTGGTCTAGGGTAGGCTTTTTATCTAGTTATCTTAAAAACTAGCAAACATGATTTTTTAAAACTATATTGAACATGTTCTTTATGGAAATGGGGTCATAAGTCATGAAATGCACAATGCATATCTTCACCATGATAAGTCTCAAAAGTCAATGAAGATTATTGAATAATTCCTTATGTTTTGAAACAAATCCTGACTTTTGACAATTTTTACAAGCTTTGTAGGACACATGTGTTTCTTTTAACATGGTGGGCCAATAAAATCCATATTGTAAGATTTTTGCAATCATTTTTTTTATAAAAAATGACTCTCACATGCCTTAAATAATAAAATTTAATAACACTACTTACTTCAGAAAGGACTTGCAATATGGGTGTGTGTAAATTAAGGTTTAAGAATACATGTTAAA